>JBAMHX010000013.1:10179018-10205223 GCA_037177515.1 Pseudomugil tenellus
TAGATAGATAGATAGATAGATAGATAGATAGATAGATAGATAGATAGATAGATAGATAGATAGATAGATAGATAAACATAGTACATAGTACATATTAACAATGAAGCCTTTTCAAGAAACCAAACAGAGGTGACCAGGTACTGCATCATAGAATCTGGTTAAACAAAAGCAGCATGAAAACTTTTAATTTACCAGTTCAGACGTCAATTTGCTTAATCTGCAGTGATATCCACTGCACCACCATGCAGCAGAACCGATGTAAAATAAATTTTGAAAAAATAGAAATGAACTAATCTCATATTCCGATTACTTTAAATAAATTCTTTACTAACATTGAACCAATACTGGCAATAATAATTGAGTGTTTGAAGATAATGATGAAGAAGTAATAACAAAAAGTCTTAGTTCAATGTTCATATGTTCAGCTAATGAAAATAAGACAAGAAATCCATTATCTATACCACCTATTCCGGTTCAGGGTTGTGGGGAAGCTGGCGTTTACTGAGTAATTAGCAGGTGAGAGGCAAGGTACACAGGTAACCACTCCATCGCAGGGCCAACATAAAGAAACAAACAACTCATGGGACAACTTAAAATACCCATTTAACCCAACATGCATGTGTCGGAGTTTGAAGGAATACATTGAGAGAACCCATGCATACACAGGAAAAGCATGCAAAGTCCACATAAAATGGATACAAAGCTACTTAAAAAGCAGGCAGGAATGCATAACGATTGGTGATAAAATCACTATCAAGACATTGTTTGTCCACCAGAGGTCAGTGTTGGTCCCAAAACTCCTCATTCTCCACATGAATAATATGTGGAAAGTTGTTTTTTTATTAAATTGAAACCTAACCCTTATGAGAGTTTCTGTAGACACACAACAAAAAGCAGTAAGGGTGGTCTGTAAACTAGCATTGCGGGAATATACTAATTTATCATAGGTCAAGAAAACAAATATTTAGTGATCTGGTGTAGTGATAAATAACATTGTATAAAGATATGATAGTCTAATACAAGATGGTCTTTTATCATAACGTGGATATAATCTGTAGGGAAATATTTAATCTACTGAGAGTGTAAGAGTAAGAAAAAGTACAGTAAAAAGAAGGTATGTGCTTCACAGTATATAATGTCAAATTATGGACTCTTTTTCAAGCAGTGTAGTAACATAACCTAGTTTAAAAGCAATGTTACCAACAAAGAATAGAAAAAAAGATATGTAAACCTACAACTAACAATGCATAAACAACCATGTTTGGGTTTGTTTGAAATAATAATAAAAAAAACACACCACTAAGACTAAAACAACATAGAGAGTTATTACGAACCCATTTTACAACCCAACAGAACATATTCATCATTCTGTGATAATTGAACAAACCTCTTCTGTGTAAGTATTCTGTTTAATCTCCCAGGAATGAGAAGAAAAGAAATACCAGCTGTAGTAAAAAGGTTGCATTGCTTTGTGTGGGCAATAAACACTCATAAATGTACTTTAGGGGAAATTACCACAAAGCATTCACTTTACTAGAAAGAATTTGCATTCAAGTAAACATGAAACAATGACCCTGTGTGGGGTGAACAGTGTTATTGATCTATGCAACAGACTGTAAATTGCTTTGTTTCTCGTATCTTGCTTACATTATGTAGAAATGAGACGTGTTTATTTCGTTCTGCTTAAGGGGTCTATTTCCTGATAAAATCCGCACGCTTTTTCAATAATGCAAAATAAAAGGGAGGGGGAAGAGCAGGAAACATCAGCTGATGCAGAGGAAGATGCATTTCAGTTCCACAATTGGCTGCTTTAAAGTTGGCAGTCTGCCATAAATCAACACTTAATGATTAGGAAGCTGGAGGATTCTGGGAAAGTGTGTGAAGACAACAACAGCCAGCAGAACAGCTTAAACACTTTCATTTGCAGCAGCTATCTTTACTAGAAGTGCTTACAGGGACCAATTACAAATAAATGCATATTCATGCTTCCAAGAAGAGAGCTGAGCAAACCATTTCTGTCCTGTGCCTTCGAGTCATCACACAAGTTTCTATTGAAATAAAGTACTGTGTTTATTTAATATTTGCTTTTGAGACTCTTGATTGTTGTGTTTTTATCCTTACAGGTTTGAATTCCTGGTATGCAACACAGATGTTGAGTAAGTTATATTAAATTCTATGAGGAAATGTAGTCTCACTAGGAGAGGAAAAGGTCAACTTTGACCAGCAGAGGTCAGCAAATATTTGGTAAATGGATAAATGCCTTAAATATAGCAGTCCTTTGTGCAACCAGGCTACTACTGAATGTCATGTCAGGGCTCATGTTAAATGGAATTGTTTTAATTTTATCTTGTTGTTTTTTTTAAACTCCTTTGAAAGCTTCATAGTTATTTAGTTCAGAAATAAATCCAAACTTGTTGGAAAATTTATTTTTCTAACTTTATGAATACATTTTTCCTTCATTATTTTTTGGGAAATTGTCTGTTTGTATACAATGTTATTCATTTTTCCTGTAGCCATAGTTCTACACATATAGTTCAGGTTTCCTTCCTGTCCTTCATTACCTGCACAACCTTTTCTTCTAAGGTCCCCACAAGATTTTTTTTTAACAATTTCTGACTACAAATGTTGCACTCTTTACTGTAGCTATTTCTAATAACACAACCCATATGGATCATATGAGAATATGAACATGATCCATGAGAGTTTGTTGAAGTAACTCAAGTTACATGACTGGCAGCATGTTGCAACATGATTTGGATGAAAAGGAAACAATTGTTCAGTTCTTGTCAACAACGTTTATATCTGATCTGCTTTGACTGAGTTCTCAGCAGCACATCATGTGAATAGATGAGAGTATTGTCTTGTCACATGATGCAACTGTAACAGTATGATCTCTCACTGTGTTCTTTAGAGCTGGATCCCCTCTCCATAATGGAAAGGGTCATGTGGTGTTGGCATGCAGTGCAGTGCAATCACTTGCCAGCTCTGGATCACGATGACATGCCTTTCGGTGACATCACTGACCTGCTGAGCACTGGGCTGGTGTAAAGGGTTGACTATGTTTGGAACTGTTGGTATTTATCCATTTCAAACCAAATAAGGGTGTGTGTGTGTGTGTGTGTGTGTGTGGGAGGGCTCTATACCCAAGACAATTTGTGAATTGTTGAGCAAACATAAATTATGACTCTCTTGATATCTAAATTAATGAGTAATGCCCTTTTCAGTGACATATTGTACATATTATGCCCTGCTGTACGAAGAATATCCTCTTATATAAGACTTGAAAGTCATCTTCCATGAGCTTACCATCTGCACCCCCTTATTCATTGCTTTTAAAATCATCTCTTCTCTTATGCAAACTGAACCGCCTATCACGGATTTACATGCAAAACAACATCAATCTGCATCCTACAGGGAGAAAAGATGTAATGCTAGCTTCCCTTTATGTTACATCAGCTGTTGTTACAACAGCCTTTTCTTGTTGATTTTGCATACTTGAGAATATAATTTATCAGGAGAAAAAAAATATCATTTGCCCTGAATACAGTAGGCTTATTGTGCATTAGTACTTATGACAGTTTATTTAATCTCTGGAGTAAATTAGGAAACAGTTTTCAGAAAAACTGTGAAGTTGAATCTGTGAGTCGACTGTGTTCGAATCTTTGTGGCCAACATCCATCCCTTTTGAAAATACACACACATATAGAATTGAGGCCCATTTTATCCTAAAAAGTTTAAAAAGTTGCAAAGAAAAACCGAGAAGTTCTACTTTTTACATTAAAAAGACATAACAACTGAAGAATTTGTCCAGTTGACATGCACATACTTAAAATACTTGCATTGTGTGCATGCCATCTTTTATTGTGCAACAGAAACAAAATTAAGAGAATGTAACCTTGCAATAACAACATACAGAGCTGCCACACAACACCAGTTCATTGCATCCACCGCTATGCATTTTGCATCAGTGAATTAAAACTTTATTGTTTCTCACAGACTAAGATAGCTGTGACCCCGGTGACCTTTCTGTACATCACTGTGTTTCTTTACAGTAAATCATTACTGTTTGATCAAGATGCCATTTAACGTTTGTTCTTTTATTACAAATGTCCCTTTTAATCCCATGAGAGCATTCATTCACCATACAGTCGTGTTCAAAAACCCCCATGTCATTTACCAAATACTTTCACCTCCCCCATATTGTGAGTGGGCGGTGTTTACTGACTCAGAGTTGACATTGGTGGGCTTTTGATTTTGCTTGTTGCTTGCATGGTTACATCCTAATTACTAGTAAGATATGAGAGCTATAGAACACTGATGCACATGAACACAGCTTTTTACATTAACACGCATGCTAGCAACTAATAATCTGCGCGGTGTCCAAGTTCTTGTCTGGTGCAAAGACAGCACATGAGGGCTCATTTAAAGGGTGTGAGAGGTGAGCAGAGTTGGAGTGAGCAGAGGAGGTAAATACATGAACATGGAAATGGTGCAGGACATTCTGACCTAGAGAGAAGAGAATGGAACACAAGGCTAGAGTAACAGTCTGTGTCTCATTTGGCCTTTGTAATGGTGCCCCATGCCAAGACTGTCAAAAGATCATGGGAACACAAGTGGCTGCATTTATCCATTCACACTTCTGAATTTTATTGTGCAAATGCACATTCAAAGGCAACATGTGCTGCATGCAAACATGCTTGAATGTTTGCATGTGCATGCAGCCTCACAGGGATGCACATTCACACATTTAATGATATTCTGCACAGAAAGCAAGAAAATAGACCAATAGCTATTAGAAAACACTGTATTCCTCTCACTGTCTTCTAATCTGCATATTTCCATTGAATCACATGCTAACAAAATATTACCAAAAATTCAAATTGCTGCTCTTCAGATTGTGGCCAAGACACTTTATTTGTATAATTAAGTGATAAATAGAAGACCCATATATACCATTATATATATTTGGCATTTTTCAAACTGCAACAACAGTACATCTGTGAGCTGGTATGGCAACAGAGGGAATCTTTCCACTGAAGATTCCACAGTGCCATAGTTTTCCTTGGAGGAAGAAGATACAACTTGTCCCCGTGACCTCACATGCCAGTCTTTAATAACTGATTTACAGAGGAGGACTCTGAAAATAGCCACCAAGTGGAACAAGCTGTCTTGGTCAGGCATGCACTGGTAACACATGTTCAAAAACAACTTTATTAAGAAGCTTCATATTGCTTTACCCAAAGGCAAGATCACTTCGACGTATAACAACTGTATGGTATTGTTTATGCTAGAACTGGACAATCTGTATGCAGTATGTGCAGTTTGTCTTTGTTTTCCAGTCTGACATGAAGTTGCTGGACAAAGAAAAGCAAAAGCTCTTTTTAGGGTCCATATGAAGCGCAGAAAATTGCACAGGCATGTCATGAGAATGTCACGACCATGTGTGTCCATGATTATTTGACATTTTTCTGTCATCATTGCAAGTATTAGTCACACAGTTCAGAGCATTGCTATGAATTATGAGAAACGTTATCAGGGATCATTCTAACCCTTGTTCTGTTTGCTTTGAGATAGTGTTTGTACTATGATGCTAAAAGTACTTTCCACGAGCTTTGACGGCATGCTGAACCTGTTTCCATTAACTTCACACACTTCTTCCAGCATAATCCCCCACCACTACCCCCAAAAAAAGTAAGAAAGCATCCACCATATTAGAAATCACTGCAGCAAATAGCTGCGGGGTAAAGATTGTTTGTGGTTTTACAGGGTTTGACTCTTGATATGAATTTTACATTAAATTATTTTACAGCTTCACCCAACATCTGGAACAAAAGCTAAATTACAAGAAAAAAATGGATGAAACTATGTTAATGTAGATGTTGAAAATAAAAAGGGGTGATGTAAATGCATCCAAATAAGGAGCTAGGATGGTTAAGTAAAATACTTAGTCAAGAAAGAAGCTTATGTCGAAGCTTAATCTTTGTCCAAATTCACAAATCCATAGTAGCAAGTGTGCAAAGACTCATGGGAAATCTGCATTCAGCTGTTTTTGCGATGTTTGTGTTTTATAAATAAATTGATGGGAAATTTAGATAGAGTGTTAAAGTTGTCACAATGAGTGCAGTGGACCGTACAGGAAATAAACCAGTACCTTAACAATCCACATCCATCACCCATTGTCCATTCTATTTCTTAATTAGTCTTTTCTAATGTTATTTTTTTTAATGGAAATTCATACAGCAATGGTTAGTTTTACTTCAGCCTAACGAATGATTTCAAGAAAGATAGACACACTTTACACTTGTTGCATTGTGAAGGAGATAAACAGAAAGTACCTACCAGGATTTATACAACATCAAAAACAGATAAATTGCTTTAAGTAAAAGTAGAAAAAGGGGCAAGATGTGTTCAGATATGTTCCTAACTCTTATTCCAGTTGACATACCATAATGTAGTCCACAAAAGAGCCACAAAAAAGTATCTTGCTTAATAAGGATGCATATCTGACATACATGTAAAAAGGTACATTTTTTTTAAATTAAATAAAGATTTTAAAAAAAAAATAAAATAAAAAATAACATGACATGCTTTTCTGTTTGAGAAATGTATTTCAATAAAATGTAAAGTGTTTGTTGGGAAAAAAAAAGCTGCCAGTATGCTCAGAGAATTGTCAGATAGAGGGTCTCTATCTCATTTTTCCTGCTGTTTAAGAGCCACACGCTGGACTGTCAGTGTGAGATAGAAGGTCACTCAGTAGCAGGCTGAGAGGTCATCGGGTCAGAGGTAGGTCTCTATATTGTAATTTTGTTGTCCCTTGGGCTGTGTAAGAGGGACCGGACAGCTGTCCTGCCTCGTAAAGAGACATTGACACTGTCATGGCTGAGTGCAAAGCTGGACTTATTCTTCCTGTAGCTGATCAAACTGCTATAGCAATGATACTGAAACTTATTGATTACAGGTGCCATATGTGCAGAATAAAAAGCTTTGCATGATGCACATAACCACTTGATGGCTCTATACTTTCCTTACTATATGCGGCATTTTATAGTGTTTTGCATGAAGCAATTAAAAGGTGGTGCTCTCTCTGATGCAGCTGTTGTATTTCCCTAAGGGGAAAAGATGAAGAAAGGGGGACAGAGAAATGGGTTGCTGCCTCGTGTTAACTGTATCCTGCTTCTGCTCCTCTCTTTTGCTACCCACTACTCAAGTTTCACATCCTACTCGACTGAATCACACTATCACCCAAGAAACACACATTTGTGCACACTTGTATACACACACACGCTGCTTCATACCCAGTTGAATGGCTCACAGTTACCCCCTCATTTCCCCTGGGAGCAGTGACTCAGGGTGAGAGGAGCAGCAGAAGAAAAGGACAGAACAAAATGCAACTAAGTGAAACGTGGATGGCGAGCAACATCAGGTGCTGTAATGATGAGCAGTTTGGCCTTCGGTGCTTTGAGGAGGCAGCAGGCACTCTACGCAACACAACTTCTGCTGAACATGAGCTCCATGATGCACAATGCCTGTCTTAGTCACCAAAGCAACTGCTAAGCGGAGCTCAATAGGGAGGCATTCTCGGTGAATTCCATTCATCATTTTTATAACAAGTACACGCTTCATCCTCTTCTATGTTGCCAGTTTTAGGATAAAATTGCTTTTAGTTGCTCATTCTGCTTATTTTCTTGCACATACTGTTGATGAATGCTGCTAAATAAACTGGTGCAAGTAGCCTTTTAAGAGAACATTGATAGAAATGACTTCTTGTATGAAGCATTATACAGAGATTGAAATGCATCTGGTGACAGAAAGTCACAGAACTTTCAGTCAAAGGACTGTGATATGCAGCTGGCCTTCACAGACTCTTCTTGTACTTTTAAAACAGAAGAACAAGCTCTTGAAAAACGTAATTTATGAAAACATTTTGCAACGTTCTTGGTTTCTGTCTAACCTTATAGTCAGACTTATATGATAGTCATAAGCAGAAGTGGTAACTCCTGGTCCAAAAAGGAAAAGTTTTGTGCATGTAGAACAGGGTGTTTTCCCTGTTTACCTGGCACATGAACTGTGCTCATTAAATTCAACTGGTAGGAAAAGATGTTGGACAGAATTTTTACATTCTGGACCAGGAATTGCCACCTCAGGTTATATGATGGTGTAATAATCTAAATGCATTGTAATTGTAATGTCTGTACACTATTTCTAAAATTATCAGTGCATTCTACCAAGCGACTAAAGAAAATTGCTGCAAACTGGAACTTGCAATTCCAGAGCAAACGTACATTTTCTGTATGCATTCCCCCTAGACAATCATGTGGGCATCTGAAATGCTAAAGCAAAAGCAGGAACAGCATTCCAAGTTCAGGTATTACAGCAAGTAACTACTTGCAGATCATAAAAAAGTAGCATGTTTTTGTATTGTTTCTGAAAGATAACAAAAGGAATGCTATCAAAACAGCAATCTGAGTAAGTTATTTCTCAGCTTTAGCTGTTAGATTTTTTTCCCTCGACTGATTCACAACCATCAAGGCCTCCTGCCTGCAAACAAGGGGTTGACCTTTTTAAAGCTTCTTTCACTTATGCTGTATAAAACCATGTTGATATTTCTATTTCTTTGTCATTCTACGTTTTTACAGTAATTACTACAGATCTGTCAATTTATGAGTAGCTGATACACTTCTAACAAAATGGTCCTAATTAGTAGTTTCAAGCTAGCAGTGTGACCTTTTCAAACAGAGGAGGGTGAGTCACAGTTTGTAAAATGTAGCATCTTAAAACATGGCCAGACCACATGGTGCAGCATTGAGAGAAAGAGAGAGAGAGGGAGACAACCTCGCAACAGTGAGGCATATGACTCACAGTTCTTTCTCTTTGGGAGGCTTTCAACCCTAATCTGTGCGGGTGGTAGGTAGGAGTGTACATGTGGGCTCATCAGTGTGTGTGGCAGCATGTGGTGAGCCTTTTGCTGTGAGGATCTGTGCTACCTAATGTCATAATGCATAAACAATCCACACACAAGATGCAATGCATGTTAAAAATGAAATTCAGAGACTTTCTACTTGTTTTCTTTTCACTAATAGATGAAAATTTACAGCAAACTGAGAAAGTTTCCATTTTTTTCAAAAGGCATGCAGGATGCAAAGTCCTTTCAGAGAAATAAAAACAACCCCAGCTGCTGTGCTCATGAGGTCTTACTGTGAAGAGAGTGCAATGTGGAGTTTCCTTCAGCAGAGGAATCCCCCCCAATGCAGTGACCCGGTTTCTGTCTTTCTCACACTTTTCACACACCTACACCCACACAAACAGTACAGCATACAGTGCAAATGAGGACGCTTAGCGCTGCATGTCATAGAAATCTTCTTTATCAGCTGTTGTCACAACCACTCCACAACTTTAAAAATGTAGCAAATAGCTTACATCCATGTTTGTTCTAATCATATTATACATTTAAAAAACATGCTGTGAAAAGGTAAATGGGCTTAATATGACAAGCCAGAGATGCTGGAGTTGAATCTGTACATTTTTACATTGATGATTTTTTTTTGTTATGTTTCCCCAGAAAATAGTTACGTGTTTGTATAATGACAAGAACTAACAGCTGCAGCTCCCGAAACCACTTTGTTCTCTTCCAGGGCTGAGAGCATAAAAGGACGTTATGAAAGAGGTTTTTGAAGAATAAGCATTTGGAGTGTTGGTACGTAATTCAATGAAGTGTTTATTGTGTCTAATTTGTATTAACTAGAATTTAGATACTTTCCTGTTATTTTTTATTGAAAATTGTAACTGTGCATGCAACGTTTGGATTAAAATGACTGTGACTGTGAGTTAATAACAAAACCTATTAAACCTAATGACACCCTTTCAAATAAATATATTAAAAAAACACAGCCTTATTTAAATTTTTAACAGTGTCAAATTGACAAATCAGAGGGCAGCTGGATTGGTCTTGAATGGGAGGTTTGCTCATTCAAAAGGCATAAGAAAATTTGATGAGCAAGATTCCTAAACAGTTTGCTCTTTTTTCTCTCTTATTTAATCCCTTTTAGCTCTATCCACAGATTTGAAAATATATATAGATTAGAAGGATTTGACCACCATAGTAAAAACCTTCAGCTCCTTGCCTCCTATCATGTTACATTATGAATTTAAAAGTATGTCGGAAAATTTATCTTCTTTTCTTCAGTCATCTTCTTTTTATCATCGTGGTTTTTATTGAAAGTGTGTTTATTTCCATAATTAACTGTAAATGGGCCATTTGCTATAGTCCTACCCAAACCCTGATTTTTCTCCTCCCATTGCTTCACAGTGAGAACAATGGAAAGCAACAATAAAATTCATATTTTAACTTTGGTAATCAGCTCCATTATTTTCAAAAAGCACCATGTTTCAGTTTTCTTTATGAATGTTAAACTTTATCTCAACCCTGTGTCTGCTGCTAAAGAATCAAGCACATGGTCTCCACTGTAGCAGAGGGCCAAAAAGACAAGAACCATCATTGGCTTGACCCCTCTAATGGAGTATGATGATCTCTGACCTGTGTGTACACACCAGTCACAGTCCTTTCTCACTCAAATTAAGAGTCGGCTTACACCTATTTGCATCACTCCCTGAAGAAAAAGTGAAAGCTGGCCCTGGATCAATCTCTTTTACTACGCTAGTCTCATTGGGTTGCAGTGACTAAAGCTGCCAGGATGAAGTAAGTGAATGTGGTGTCTGATGATTATCTGACTGACAGGAAACTCTTTTGTTTCTGGGGTTATCTGGCTGCCTCCAGAGTAGATGACGCGAGCACACAGGAACAGAAAGCCCATTTCACTGGCACTGTGTACAATTCTTGGTAGCTTCCTGTTGGTGTGACCATACAAAACACAATGTTTATACAGAATGTCATATTGCGTTTGGAGTTTTCTGATGAAAAGATGGCTAATCAAATTTACACCTTTACTTACCAAAAATGATGGTTGTCATCAGATCTGGATTTTCCTCATTTTAGAGGCAAGGCCTTTAGACCTTTAGGGTTGTTGACTTTTTGAGGACACTTTAGCCAAATATCAGGACAGCAAGGCCATCAAATATTTGTATATTTTATGCAAAAATCTTGGTGGTATAATCCAACCTTGCTTAAACTGGAGGTCCCAAGTAAGACGTGTCATTGTTAGAACTATGTGTGGTTGTTTGGTTTCCTGTTTTATTTTGTAGTTTTCCTGTTTTGCAAGCTGTTTCTGTTTCAGCTTTACTTTCTGTTTGTTAGTTCACCTGGGTTTGATTGGTCAACGTGTTCACCTGTGTCTTGTTTAGTTCAGTTGTATTTAAGTCATTTGGTTTTTGTTCAGTTTGCTGTTCCAGAAGTTTTTATTTTGGTGCCCTTTTTGTGACCTTAGTCAGGCCTATCAGTTTGTGCTCCCTGTGTTAATGACTTCCTGGTTTCCTCCTGTGATCCTCAGTTCTATTAAACCAAGTTTATTTACACCTGCCTCCTGAGCCTGCATTTGGGTCCATTCCTTCCCCAGTTCTTAACAATATGTTGTCTTGGGGGTTGTGACTTAGACTGTATGGATGAAGATGAGCTTTTATGAAGTCACATGTGGGTTTCGGAGGGTTGATTTTAAGCTAGGTGTGTAGTTCCGATATTGCCAGGGTAAACCATAGTGGGTTAGGGGTGGATGATTGACTGCCACCCATCAAACTCCAAGCTGCTTGTAGCTAAGAGCTAACTGAGGTAACGAAGAGCTAAGTTAACAGGAGCTAAGAGAGGTCTGAAATAGGTGGGCAAAAACTAAGACATGGTGTTGACTAAAATATGCGGTTCAGCCAACATCTGCCTTCTAGCTGCCAGATATTTGATGCCTGTCAATCAAAAGATTGCACCCCTAATTAGTTTCAAGATTAAATGACAAATAACACAATGGATAAGTTATTAAATGTGGGACAGGTAGGAGCTATGAAAGGGGATTGACTCCCTTTGGATAAAGTCTTAAACCTGCTAGAGGATGACTGGTGAACTTACATATTTGGCATAAAGCTTAATTTTTAACTCCAGGATGTTGCCTGCAGGTTGTGACTCAGAAAGTCAGAGAATCACTGATTTAGTGCATGCTATACTTTTGCGTGTTTTTGAGCTGAGATTTACCAGCAAAACAACAAACTGGAGAGGTTGCAATAAATATTTGTCACATCTCCTCAGGCACATTGCTTCCACACAATGTTTTAATTCTGAATAGAACTGGAACTGCAAAATATATTGAAATGTGCCAATCTAAGTAAGATTGAAAAAGTGCAAAAAAATATGATGTACTTTTTTTCTTTTAATGAAACAGGGTAGGGGAGATTCTTTATTACAACTACTGACTTGTCGGTATCACATGAGTTGTTTGTTTGCTGTCTTTGTATGCAGGTGTCTCTGCAGGGGGGGGGGGGGGGAGGGGGTTATGTGGACCTGTTAGTGATTTTCTGTGACAGATGGACCACTCATATTCACCAGCCATGTTCTCCTGTGGTAGATACCTGTGGTCTTTGGGTTGCATGCACTCTGAACAGTCACACTTGCAGAGTGGCACGGTGCCTTTAGTGTGCAGTGTGTGTTTGTGAGGAAGAGAGAGGTTTGTCTGGGTCAGTGTGCCTGGTGGTTTATCTCGCATAATCATTTGCTCTACTTGTTTTGGTACTTATGGGCAGGTTGGGAGGTAGGCTACGGTTCTGGGGTTAGTCGCTCCCCACACAAGATTGCAGGTGGCTTTGGTGTCAGGCTTCTAGCACCCACACGCATGATCAGTGCTAGACAACACAGCCTCTTTTTGAGCAGCAGGGTGGGCTCATGTTCAGCAAGATCCCACAGTTGAAAGACTAATTAAACCTGTCTTCTCAACAAGCATCTGTTCTGCTGAAATGTACTTGAGAAAACATCCAATCCCTGCCAACACGAGAGAGTTGGGCTGTTATTGCTCTTGCTTCTGATCATGATGTGCAAAAACAGAGTTTTGTTGCAAACAAGTCTGACAAATATTCAAAGTATATAAAATGCATAATTATTCCCAGTGCTTCCCATTGTTTTGTCACACAGCTAATGAAATGGAGTGCTTGTAGAGCTTGCATGTAATGTATTATTCCAATCAAAGTTATGACACATGCATTAAATGCAAGGTGTTAGCTGCAATAAACATGTTACCTCATTATAACTCATCTATATAGTAAATGGCATTCAACTGTGGAGGAAAGCTGGAGAAGAATCTACTGTGCAGAGCAAATAATCTTTTATGTAATGTAACACAGTACTAATATAATGTCTGCTGATTATATAACGTACTGGTATGTTCTAGACTGCACAGACTTCAGCTGTAAACAAGAATGGGTTGTGTAAGGGCTCCTTCAGTCTTTTAAAAAAGGTTAGAGTAGGTCATCACCCTGAGTACAGAGACTCTTAAAATAAACCTTTAGCTCTATTTTAAGCTGAGGACACTTTATCACTGCAGCTTCGGTTTTCTTTCTTCAGCTTTTCTTCTGCCGTTTGTGTGGTTGGGGGGAGGAAATAAACATTAAAAAATAACCATTTTAATGTCTTGGACATTGCATTTTAAATTTGGAGCAGAGTTTCATATGTCTGCCACATGCTGCATGCATGTACGTGCTAATACTCCACCACTCTACTTAGGGCAAAAATGTTGAATTCTATTGTTTAGAAGAAAATACATGTCTGTTTCTGACCTGGCATTAAAGTATTTGCATGTGTGTAACCCCCTGTGCCCTATGGTTTTGCTTTGTCTGCTTTGATTTGAGAGACTGGGTGACGTTCAGACTGGTGCACAGGGACACACTATTATAACTGACAATTAAGTGTTCACACACACCCGCAAACAGACTGTTCACAAGAGACATTAGGACACAGATACACACACCCTTTGACAGATGGCTCACACACACACACCCACTGCTGATTTTACATTCACATGCACATTTCTTGCTCTAACAGTATGTTCAACAGACACAGTAATTATGTTGTTTCTACACAGAGAAGGTTTCACTTAAACAGGCAGAAATGACTCGTACCATCAATGAAAAGTTTTTGAATCATCTGGCAATCAGTGCTTCTGAAAATGACTGATTTATTCCCTTCATCTTTAACTCTTCTTACTGCTCTTTCTGTTTGAATCAATCTGATCTCCACCCTGCATTCCCTCCTTTATTGAGTCAAAGGAGGATCTGTAAATGACATACCTGAACACTGCAGCAACAGAAAACCCAACCCTTGGATGGGAAGAGATGCAGACACACACTCATAAAGTTAATGGTGATAAATGACACATACCTGGGCCGATTTGACAAATTTCAGCTCACCAAACAATTACCAACTTTGGGCAAAAGAACTTGTCTTTAGTTGCAGTTTCAGTTACCATCTACGAATAACAAGACATTCTGTCCTCCTGGATAGCTTAACACATTTAGCAGGCCAACAAAGATTCTAATATTTGATATTAGTTGAAGTTAAGTCCCGCATGACATACTGCATAACAAAATCACATGAGATTAGTCTAAGTCCAGGATAAACTTGATTAAACTTTGACAGGTTGGCCAGTGCTCGATTTAGATACACCGACAGCCAAAGATAGAGCATGCAGAATGTGTTTTGTCAAAAATAGCAGTAGCAGTCACTTAAAAAGGAACTGAAACTCTAAAAATAAACATTTCCAAGCCTGGTCAGTACAATCTCCCAGGAAACTTAGACATGGAGCAACAAAGATAGCTAAGGGGATATTTACTGTGCAGGCATCCACTTAAAGTAGCACATATCCCTTGTCTGACTGTCCTATATTCACACTCTCCTGATGGTCCTCTGCAGAGCAGACAGCTAATCTGCTATTCAGGTGAGGATTTTTCCTGAGGGATCTAGTTGTCTCATGGCAGGTCAGAGTAGAAGCACAATCTAATCTTAAACTGTTACTTTAAACCAGAAAATTGTATATTAAAAATCCTCTTGATGCTAATAATGGCCTCAGAATGAACAACACATATGGTATGTATGAGCAACCTGTGTGACTGCATAAGTATTTGTGCACAACTGACTGAGATCTAAAGAATGCTAAACATTCATACCTGCAACTACATGTTGGAAGAATGTCTCTGCATGAACTTTCTGTGTACCATAAGATATGTACAGGCGTTTACCACAGTGAATCAGCAGTTATAGATATTACAACCTAATAGCAAGTTGCCGCTTGGATTTGCTAAAGCTCCATGTGAACTGAACAGATTTCCAAAGAAGTATTTTTATCCTCCACTCAAGTGAATTACTGTCATTTGCTAATACTGAATAAATCATCTAAGAGCTATCAGGAAACACCATGCCTTAAGGAATTTTAAAGGAATTAATGTCTAATATTGTGCAACATTAATCAAACAGAAATACTATATTTTGTTTCCAACACTATACAGTGGTTTGACCTTTCTTCCTTTCGCTTTCATATTTTTTTCTTTATGGCTGCCTCTATCATTTGCTCTTTTTCTGCCATAAACATATGTATTGTTCACCTCCAGTCAGGCGCATGAGAGGTTTGTGGAAAGTGTCTCTCTTGCATCCTGCTGTTAATCCACTTCCCTCTGAAACATATCCTTTTCCCTTCCCAGATACCCTCACACACATGCACACATAGAATCCTCCTAATGCACAAAATATACACAAAGAATATACACCCACACTCGCAACTCTGAGTCACTTATTCAAACTTCCTACACATCCAGAATGTTTTTGTGTGGAGGTATGAATTTGTTGCACGTGGGTGTGGTTTCATAACTGCCATAGGTTATATTTTCTTGTTCAGTCTCATCCCAGCTTTTGTCATAAGAGTTTTCATGAGACACTGTGCCTTTTAGCCTCATAGTAGTATCATAAAACTGCTCTCCCAGTGGTTTTGATCTGTATGTGCATAGACAAAAGAAAAAAACTCTAAGTAGCTGACTCACTGTAATTTCTCATCTCGCGTACTCCGGATACCTACAAATGCAAGAGACTGCTCTATTTTCTGATTGTAATTACCCTACATTATCTGTGGCTCCTTTCGAAAATGTGTGATATGCATCTTTACCTTTGTATGCACAAATACAGGTCAAATCAAGCTCTTGTATCAAATCTAGACCAATTTGAAGATAAAAGCAGGTCATTCAGAGAGTTATATATTGGCCCAGATATCCTAACCTACATTCTATCTTTTGTGTTAGTAGTGGGGATAAAAAGAAAATTTAGACCAACCTAGCCAGTGCAATCTGGAATGTTGTCTTGTTGTACATTTTAGAGACCTTGAAGTCTGTGCAACACTGTAAGGAAATTGCATGAAAGGACTGACAAGCAACTGTATTTTTACATGAGATTTTCTTCTCTTCTTTGCAGCAGCTTTGTAAATAAGTCAGACATGATTTATAATCTTGCAAAAAACAGCTCTTTATGCAACAGTTTTTTTCCTTCTGAAAGCACATGCCTATATTTTGCTGCACATAAATAAAAGTTAATTAACTAGCTTAAAAGAGGGTTTAAAACTGCAGCTTCAGTAGCAGAGTAATGAAGACCAGAACAGCTCATATTTCAAGCCATCTGAAAGCAAGCAAAGCAGAATACTGAGAATTCTATGGCAGCCCTATAATACAGAGACAGTGTAATTAGAGAGAAGATGGGCTTTTAGATGCTGAATTGTCTTTTGAGGTAGTTCAAAGACAACAGCAGCTGCATGGAGCAGTCGAGGTAGTAAGATATTTGCCTTGATGTGCCTTTGTGTATGTTTGTGATAAATTGTTTAGAAGTTGAATTACTGTTGTGTTTTACTTCTGCAAGTTAAAATTTGATCATAATGAAATAATGAAAAAAAATAAAGCATACATCTGTACTGACACAAAACTTTTACCAAGTAGACAAATGTGACGTTACTCAGTGAATTTCCGGTTTCCTCCACCAATACCAACTCTTTTGCTAACTGCATCTCAAGCAACTAATATTTGTTTCTACTTGAAACAAAACAGAAGTATGTCAATAGAAATCGTGCACTATCAAATTATTCTCCAATTATAATTAAAACCAAAGCATCCAATGCAATCCAAGTATTTTTACTAGGGAGGCATGACAAATGCAGTTCCCTGTTGCTGAAATGTATGCTAACCAACTCTACATCTGCACAAGCTTAATTTTTTCAACTCTTTCTCTTAGCATGGCTAAAATCAACAGGCTTAGGTCAGTTTTCTTTAACTTGCTAAAAAAGACAAGTAGATGTGTCATTGTGAAAGTTTTTCTTCTGAAAAGGAAAAATCCTGTTGCCTCTTCAGCAGTTCTGAAAACACTTCACTCTGAAAACAGTAGCATTTGTAAATCCAGCTGATCAGCTGTTTCCTTATCTTAGAATCAACATGCTGGATAACCACACAGAAACCTGTAGCAGTTACAGAAAAACGGTGTGGTTACATGACATTTGTGTTGTGCAGTGAAGCCTCAGAGTAGAAGAGAGTGAGGATTTTATACAAAGCCTTTCCATTTTTTCTGTTAATCATGACACAAATGAGACACGGGCTGTTATGACTCCTCTTTTTTGTGATTTGCATCTGAGTCACATTCTTTCAGAATGTCTTGCAGCATTATAACTTTCTTTCATGTGGTGTCAGATCTATGAGTTTTATTTTGCAGGGGTCAGTCCTTTACCTGAGACAAAAAGTGCAGGTGCTTCTGTTAACTTGTAGAGAATAAAATAATCTCTTCACCCATTGCTATATCTTTCATATCTGGCAGACATGGATGGAAACTACATTCAAAGTTAAAGTCAAGAGATTTTTCATCTTTCTATAGTCTCAGCTGTGCAACATTTATTAAGCTTTTTAATGACTTTGGAGTTTCTCCTAATTCTCCCAATTTGTCCTAATATATGCACTTACAAGCAACTTTACTAAGGACATTTTTTTAGAACTAACTTTTATCCCGTTGCCTTAAAAACTCCATAATTATATCCCCCAATGGAGTGTCAGGAATATTATGGTAAATATAGTCTAAACAGATGAGTTAAAATAATAAAATAATACATTACTGCACTTTTTTCCACATCTAGTGTTCCAGTCCTGACACATGGAGAAAAACTACCATTTACCATGTATACTCACACAGACTCTTAAGGACTATTTAGAATGACCAAATAGCTGAACAGACATGTCTTTGGAGCACCCGGAGAGAACACACGAATACACAGAACATACAAATTCCACACAAAAAACCCACTGTTCAAACCTATTCCCCAGCCTAGGCTCAAAGTGACCTTTTGGTGAGGCTAAAGTACTAACCAATATACCACAGTCCTGCTCTATAGGAAGCATTCTGCAGGGAAATTGGTCCATATTGGTACAACTGCATCATATAAATACTGCTCACTGTTAACAATGCTCATTTGGTACTAAAGGGCCCAACATTTGCTTGGAAAATATCCCCCGCACCACTACAGATTCACCACCAGCCTCAGTTGCAAAAACCAAGCAGAAACCAGAGCTGGATCAATGCTTTGTTGCTTTTCTAACCATACCCTCTAAATGTTGATACCATTGACTGTATATAAAAGATTGACACTGAAAATCAAGAGACATCAGACTAAACATTTTCCTAATGTTTTATCAATTTCAGTGAACCTGTGTGAACTGATGCCTCGATTTTCTGCTCTTAAAGCCCATATATGCTTCCTTAAATACATATTTTAAACATCATTATACATCCCTGACATGTGTATTTTAAGTTAGACTAGTTGTTGAGCCCAATCAACCACTACTGTGCAGTGCTGAACTCAATGTTCAATTATGCATTTTCAAGTACAATGTAAACAAAATGTCCAGTGAGTGTTTCACAGATGTTGCTGCAGACGTTTATCTTTGCATATTTTTTATTTAATGTTGTATACTCACAGCACAGCGATGTTTTCTCTTTCTGTATGTGGGAAAACAGAGCTTTATTTGCTTGAGCTCACAACAGCTATTTCAGTGGGTTCCCCAAAAATACCCACCTTAGATTTGCAATCCTAGATGTTTTCCTACTTGTACTTTACCTCATTCATGACATCACAAGCCTATTGCTAAAAGCATAATGGGGCCTTTGTGATTTGTTGGATCTATTTGTGTCACGCTGACTAAAAAAGGGCTGCTATTCTAAAAATAGAGGGCAGCACATAAACAATAGGAGTAAAAGTACTGTTATTACTGAGCTCAGACTCCATGAGCACTGCTAAGATTACAGGCATTTGGAGAAAAATGAGACTTAGAGGCATTATTGGCGCTGACGTGGTGCTTGCTGTTACAATGACTGTGCAGAATCGAGTCGGAAACAATCAACACCTGACCTTTCGCTTAGCATGAAATACAACAACAGCTAGGGCTATATATATATATATATATATATATATATATATATATATAGTCCAAAAGGTTACTAGACAGATCCACAGAAGAATTAACCTGATCTCAGTAGAAATATGATGCCATGAATTTAGCTAAATAGGGGGTTTCTGCCTGGGAAATTCTAACAGTTCCTAGCTCTATCTGTTAAGTTGTTAGAGTCCCTGTTTATGTAACTCATCATCATGGATGCTTAAACAGTGTACATGAATGTGTGTGTATATATGGCACATCCCCTCTTCCTGGTTCAGTCAATATGGTTCATATTCATTGATGTTATCTCTTACTCTTTAATATGCAGACTCAGGTCCAAGACCCCACTTCTTTGTTTCCTGCTTAGGGCTATGCTGCTTATAATCTTCAAGACCTGCACACAAATGCAATCTTTTGAAGAGGCACTAAATAAATACTTTTTAACAACAGCTTTGGAATAATCCTGTTCAATCATGCATGTTGTGATTTTCCTTCCTTTTATTCCAATCCTTGATTAATGAGTTCAAAGGAACCAACATATGGATACTCAGATCAGAGAGTGATATACTGACAACACACATGCATATCCACACACACACATGAACATGTGATAAACATACAAGCCAGGATTAAAATACAGAAGGTGGAACAGTCATTGTGGCAGCATTATTGCTCATTAAAACATATTTCCAGGATTTCAGGGGTAGTGTGTGTCCAAGGGGATTTGGGAAGCAATGCCTGACAGAGTGATTAGCAGCCTGCAGATGTTCTCAACATTGCCTTTCTGACAAAACAATCACATCATCTCTTTAAGTACACTTAGTGACAGTGAATGTTGACAGAGGGGGCTGAGCTAGATGTGGGTCAGATAAAGGATAAAACCAGAAACCAGAAAAATGGTTATTAATCATTGTGCTCTAAATAACAAAAGAATGAATTGTTAGATATTTCATTTGAAAAGGAAAGAGAAAAGCAAAAAAGAAAAAGAGAAAATAAAATAAAATAAAAATCAACCAAAGAAGATCTAAGTCGACAATAGCTATTTCTTAAGGCTGGTGTTGACATCTTGTGTTGACATCTAACCTTGTGTTAGATGTCAACACAATGGCGGAGAGTTTTGAAGAGTAATCCACAGCTTGTTCGCAGTTACCGGCATTTTTACAATTATTTCTTCCTGTTGCATAAAGACAAATACTCATGCCTCGTTAGAAACATATTGGTAAACTGTTGTTTACCAAAATACCACAGGAGTACACCGGTACTGGCAGATTGACCTTTTCAGTACTTCACCATCCCAGTACTAGATACACTGCAGCACACTTGCATTGATTGCAGCAAGTATACACAGCCATAGCCCAAATTGCCATATGCACAAGCAAACACAGCAAACATCGAGCCTTTAGACTGTTAAAGTAAATACTTAAAGCATCAGTATAAAGTTTTGAAATGTCACGATTTTTTTTATTCCACAAACAGAACTTTGTCGAGGAAACAAAAAAAGAAAGACAGAAAACTTGCCACAGCAATGATCAACATCAGACTGACTTCTACTTGCTACAGAGAGCTCAGAGAAGAGGCAGGATGCAAAGCAGAATTTGAGTTAGTCTCTTTTAGGGGATCCCCAACTGTGCAAATTTGGCAAAATCAGATACTGTAATTCCAATTTAAGAAGCTACAACTTTAACAAACATGATCAGTATTAAAAAAAAAAATCTCACAATAATCACTTAAAACACTTAGTGTTAATGTTATAGATTGGCTTCTTTACTTCTCTGTAAGTGGTTAAAAATACATTTTCAGCTACCCCCAGGTCACAGTAGTACATTGTCCCTGTCACATGTTGATCCTCCTGCTTGTTTCTTTAAACTGGATACATGCGGACTGACCTCTGCTAGGTAATACATGAAAGAACCCAATGATCCCATTAAGTCTGTGCTGTCCGTGGTAACAAGGTACTTTACCTAATGAAAATAGGCTGAGAGTCCCTCCTATAGAACAAAGCACAAATCAATGATCTATGGTCTTCCCGATTTGCACTATATACCTTCAGCCAAAGCCTGGAGTTGCTGTTTCTAAACTCTCCAGGGTGAGTTTGTGTGCTTGAGTGGATTTGTTGATGCCATCTGGAAATTATGTGAAGCTTGTGAGGTAAAAACATAAAAACAAGCAATCAGATGTTTCAGTTAGATGTGATGAGGAGCTAAACCCAGAATACATTTGACTTATACAGCACTTTTAATGCTCTAAAGCGACACAAAGTGTTTTGCATAGTGCTCAACAAAATAAAATGCATTTAAAAAACATTAATGTGCAGAGATACGCTCGTTAACAGGGCACAGGTAACACTTCTACCACTTTCCTTCATTCTTCCCTCCCTATTCTACCCAAACAATAACTGCAACTCCTATGTTCCTATATTCTATCTCTTAATTGAACCCAAACATAGGAATTGTCACGATCGTTGCAGGTTGTGGACCCAAATGCAGACATGGAGGGCAGCAGGGATGCAGATAAGTTAATTTATTAAAGCAAGTAAAAAAACGCAGAGAACGAAAACCACCGAGTAAAACTTGCCACGAAATCACAAAATGAACCAGCAAACAGAACAGAAACCAACAGACTTAAATACAACTGAACTAAACAGGTGAACACAATAACCAATTAAACACAGGTGAAACTAATGAAGACATGAAGCAAAAAACAGAAACACAGGGCAACACGGAAAGACTACCAAATAAAACAGGAAACCAAAAACCCCCACACAAAGTCCAAAGTCCACAAGAAATTCTAATAAAATCAAAAAATCAAAACATATTAAAAGTCTGACCTGACACTAAAAAAAACACGGATCCATCCACACCAGGAATGAAACCATACAATGACCACACAGTCACCACCCAATTACAGCTAACAAGGTTCCTGACAACAGGCAAGGTTTAATGCAGGGGCCCCCTCCACCGGTTGCAGGTTTGTCCACCACTGTACCAGTTACAAACCACCTGAAAGTAATCACTCTCTCAGACTGAGCATTGGTCGCCATATTTCCTTTCACATCCAACATTTTTGTCCCTGAAATGTATTAATGAATTTGTGAAGTTATATCAAATATAACTTGTCCGAGAAGACACAGATGATCATTTAACACAAGGATCTGTGTATTTCAAATGATGATATCCAATTTCCTCCCTGTTTTATGACTTATTTTCAAACATTACATTATTACAGGATTGTAAGTTCACTGAGAGCAAAGCAATCATCATTAACCCCCCTGAACCACATCAAGCACTTGTTCTCTCTTTTTATCTTTGAATATCTTCTGTTTCTTCTTTATCCATTTTTGCTTGCTTTTAAACACCCAGAATGCCTGCATCACATTTACTTTTTTTCTTCCTGTTATTTTCTGCTTTCTTTCTCCCTGTCTTTTATGGTTTTCCCACTTGTGAATCCCATATGCCAAAGTCATGTAGCCTTGGGGAGTGTGCACTCCAAACACAGGGTGGAAAGAAAGGAAGAAAGAAAGAAACAAAAGAGAGTGAGGGTGGACCAGATAAGCTGTTTTGAAGAACAAAGCTTGTCATTTGCTGCTTTGTAACCTGCTGAGCAACTCAGCAGCTGTGTGGCAATGGTTATTTGCAGTTAAGCAACTAAGAGTAAATGTCATCTTGTCAATGCTTACAATATCTAATATAACTTAGTAACACTTTACAGGTCAGATTTTCCTCATTTTAAGATGTCAATCATATAGCTCATTTCATTGTCAGTGAAGCCAGTAGTGCACACTGTGTAAAGTCAGACCCTTGAGTAAGTTGTAAAGATCTTATATTTGAGGCCTAGCTCTTAATAATAAGTGTAGCCATGGGGATTATATGTATCGTCTTATTTTTGTAGCCTTATGTTGTGGGTGCATTCAACAACCCCGCCTCCACACACACACACACCGACATCTTTTTTTAATTGTCATTTTGTGATATCTTAAATCTCTTTATGTCTCACCTAACAGGTGAGAGCACAGCTGCTGAAAACCTCACACATCTGTCACTGCAAAATGGTGGTCAGAAGCAGAGAAGGAGTCATATGTGACACAGCTGTCATTATAATCACAAACTGGACATAGTCTAGAGAGAGGCACATTTTTGTCAATGCATACAGCAGTTGAGTCTCTATTAGCCATTTATTCATACAGAAGTTGCTTGGGTATGTTTTGTACAAGCTGTTTTGTCAAGAGATGCGCTATTTAATGCTGATAACTGTGGTTACATCTCTGGTTCTTTACTTCTGCTCTTGTTAGTGTGCCAAATTCAAGTCTACCATCCCAAAGGTATTGAGCATTGAGTGATTTATTGTTTATCTTTTATAAACACTTTATGAAGACCGGTGCTCTACATTACAAAATTCTAAGTAAATAAAGAAAAATTAACTCTCACTTTTACACTATTTAAACTAATGTGTATTATTCTCAAGAAACAAGAGAAGGAGAAAGAGACACACTGTGCAAGAGTTGGACCGGTAGGGGAATAGGGGGGAGACGTCGGAAGTTTAACTGTTAGAAATTGCTTTTTTTTTTGTTGAATGTTTATCCCACAAGTTTTAGCAATAAACAACATACAGCTCATCTAGTTTTAAGAGATAGGCTTACCATGTCTGCATTACCAAAGTGAAGGGAGTTTACCCCGAAGCTAGCTGTTACATACAAGCAGGAATAATAGTGAAGGCAACATATCAGAGCAGTGCATTTATAAACCCTCACAGATATTATACTTCAGGAATAAAAATATAATAAGATAAGGAAAATGACTGGTTTTGTTGTTGCTACATGCTACTGTGAGCATAGTGTTTAGCTTTCTTAGCAAAGGAGCCACCACATAGCCTACACGCAGCTAGCATTTGTAGCATTTTCAGTAAGATGTGCTGCTTCTAAAACATGGTGAAGTTCAGGTTCTGGAAAGAACTTATTGTTCCAAAAGATTCTTTGTTAATGATTCTTGAGTTGTTGAAAAATGTGGTATATTTCAGTCTTTTCCTTGTTTCTTTTCTTTAAGAATGGTTTCTTCAAAGCCACCCTTCACTGGAGACCTTTTCTGATGAAGTATTTTACAAAACAGTGTTTGAAATCAATGTAGGACAAGACACATCCTTCAAGTCTTGTTTCATGTCTTTCCTAAATTTTTATTGTCCATATGCTGTTGGTAGTTGTATTGACTGAACACTTTTTCAGTCATCCTCCATTTTTCCACTTCCCTCAATATATTTAAAGACATAATGTGCACCATGCCAAGTTTTCTCTTATAGCTCTTTGTAAATCTCCTTTTTGTTCAAAATTCTCCCTCAAATTATACTATGGATGCATGCAACTAATATAAAGCAAGTAACATATCATTCTTTCATTCATTTTCAATACTGCTTAGTTTCACACAGGGTCTCAGGGTGCTGGAGTCTACCCCAACAATTAGCAAGCAACAAGCAAGGGACACCCTGGACAGGTCCCCAGCCCATTGCAGACAAATGATGTATCTAGTAACAGTATTTGAAGATGTTACGATCATTTCTTGTTATTATGTGTAGACACAAACACTGTATCACTTGAGTTGGGCTATGGGTTTTATAATTGAATGACTAATTGAACTTCTGAATTGAAGTTTGACTTTTCTGAAAATCCTAAGAAGAAGAATGAACTAACAAGTGAAAAAAGCAACCAAGGTTTAAAGAAAAATCCTTATTTTTTAACACTAAAAGGACTTTGAAATCAACTTGGCAGAAAATTTCCATCCTTTGAAAAAAAATAACAAAAAAGTGACTGGTTGTTCAGCAACTTTTCACAGTACTGTAATGAAAATAAACTTAATGAAGATATGCAACAAACTAACACAACTTAGAAGCAAACAAGATCCCCCCGGATTCAACGGTCTTCTCAACACCATTTTTTGGGTTCCTACTGCTGATAAGTGATGTCTTGCTCCACTTCTTCCTTCCCCTTAAATTGATGGTTGACTATCAAGGTTTGATGCCCAGCTGAACATGCAGGTCATGGGTCAAAACAAAAGAGATAAGCACCTGCTTGAACAGGCTGGAGTTACTGTTCCTACACTCTGCAGGGTGAGTGTGTGTGGTTGAGTGGGTTTGTTGAAGTTATCTGGAAATTCTGTGCAGCTTAGAGGTGAAAAACAAGCAAACAGATGTTTCAGTTAGGTATGATGAACAGTCAGTACTCCTAAACATCTTGACAACAAAGGTCAGTCATGAAACTTTCCCTGAACTGAACAACACTATTAAGAATTGATTTTTTTTTTTTTTTATCAAAGTCTTTCATTTGTTTTCACAGTGGTCACAGTCACCACATCTGTGTTAATAAGAGCTTTTTTCGACTCCACCCACTTGTCTGTCATACAGTGTAAGTGACACTTTTCAAACAATGATTTTGTGATGACCACCCAGTAAATACAGGAAGTGGGAGTAACCAGGAAAATTGAAGGTTAGTGAGAATAAAATCTCATTCCCTGGGAATCCCTGAAGTGAGCTAACAAATATTGGCTCCCACCTTGTTAATACACATCTTTTCTGTTAGTCCTGTCTTTGTACGTACACACACACACACACACACACACACACACACACACAAATTGGAACAAACAACATGTTGGCTAGTTTTACATAATCAGGTTTGCCAAAACTAGTACTCTTTCTACCAAAACCCTTTCACCCATGTAAGCCTTTATGTTTGGAGAGAGCAGTAAAACACACAGATACATCCATCCATCCATCAATTTTCTACCGCTTATTCCCGAACGGGGTCGCGGGGGGGCTGGAGCCAATCCCAGCTACACAGGGCGAGAGGCAGGG
>JBAMHX010000013.1:10210660-10224253 GCA_037177515.1 Pseudomugil tenellus
TATATATATATATATATATATATATATATATATATAAAGTTCAGTACGGTCAAAACAGCCTTTCATGCATTGCTTTTGATCTCCTTTTAGATATTAATTGTGTTAAAATCTAACCCTTTCAAACACACACTTCTCAGCCTTTTGTGCAATCATTTCACACACATAACTATACTCACACGCGCACATAAATCCTCAGGGGGGCAGGTCATTCATCAGCTCTAGCTCTGAAAAACATCCCCAGGGGATTTTAGGCAGAGCTGATCCTCCGAGATTGCCTATGTGTCAATGTGTAAACATGTGTATCTGTATGCATTGCTCTGTTTTTGTTTTCTGGCATGGCCTAACATGTGGCTTTTGATGTGGTGCATGTGTTGTTGACATCCTCACACTATGGTTCCACTGTGCCCTTTCAGGGGCTGAATTAATTAAAGGATTGTTTGACTATGCAGAGCAGCAGAAGGATTGTGACAAAGTGTTTAAAAGAATACAATAATAACCCTGTGCAATGTTTTCAGTGTTTTCTCTGAAGTGTGCTGTCTAAGTGTGCCAGGCTGTTTCGATACACCTTTATTGTTACTGTTTGAGGTATGTGAGTCTAAATCATTTTTTTAAAAAATTAATGAACAGGGGGGGCTAGTGACCTGTCAACACTGTAGCTTCTCCTGGATGTTTTGTCTCACAGGGATGAGTAAGAGTGATGTTTAGTGAGAAAGGGCACCAAGGTCATTTAATTTCACATGAAATCAAGCATTTACGGTAATGACAACTCAATCTCTCAAGATTATTTAAAACTGACTTAAAATTAGTGATCTAAAATATTAATTAAATGTAAAACAAAAGGTAGAAGGGGAAAAGGCAGGTTTCACAGGTTGACATGGAGGGCAAAGTCTATATTTGATGTAATTTGGCTGCAAAATGAGAAAGTCTATTACTATTATTAAATAGTAATAGTGGTATTGATTATCCTGGTCTTGTTTGGTTCTGTCTAAACAGCTCCATACTCCCTCCAGCAACCCACTCAGGACACAAATATAGTGTGTCATATGCCTGAGGGAGTATTGGTCCTCCCACCTCCTTCTAGTAAAGAAGTCAGAAACATGTTACCTAACAAGATGCTTGAAAGATTTCTTTCTTCAGTGACGAACATCAGTGGTTTTACAATTATTCTCAATGACAACTAAGCTGAAGCTTTTCAAAGGAACCTCTGTTTGTCGTTTGTATCTGTGTTTTCAATCTTTTCGTCACTAGCAACAGCTTATGAATAGATAAGCACCAAGGTGCAGTTTGAACAGCACGTTAAAAGTGCTACCTTTGAGCTTTCCTCTTTCTTCATAACAGAAAAGGTCAGCAAAGTCTAAACCAGTGTAGATGCTGACGGACAGATCAGTCACTGGGACCTCTCATAGTTGAGATTCCCTTCCATCCAGCCATTCATCCGTCCATTGTCTACATCCACTTATTCCTATACAGGGTTATGATTAGGACTCGGGGCTATCCCAGGTAACATTAATCTCCACCCTGGAAACGTCACCAGTCCATCACAAGGCCGACCCAAAGAAACAACCAAATACTCACACCTAGAATCACCAGCTAAAGATGTAATATGTAATATTTTGCTTTTAAAACACACATTCCTCGCATTGCAGTGACATATCTTATGTCCATTTCTGGAGCCGTTGCTACTCAGCAGCATCACAAGACTAAGAAAGTGCCTTATACAACTTTTTCTTCCTGTATGCCTGGATGCCTGTATGACTGTGTTATAGACTAACAAGCGGATATCAACACACCAATTCAATAAGTCATTATCTCGGGGAGAGAGGAGAAGAAAGAGAGCTAGTCAGAGCAAACGTTAAGACAAGAGTCAGGGTACTGTCTTATTAACTGGAGAAAACCCGCAGTACATAGGATGCAAGATTGATTCCTTGGCCAGTAATAGGCACCATTCCACTTGAAATATCTACAAAAGTTCTGTAACCACAAAATGGTTTTACTTCATACACATGTTTTCAAAAGTACAGGAGTGCCCGGACAAAACCCATGCATGCACAGGTAGAATATGCAAATTCCACTCCCCAAAGCAACTACCAAACAAGGACTATTTTTCCTGTAATGCAATCGTGCAAACCATCACACCATCACCTCAGCTAAATTTGTGCTTGTTTGATCTACCGTGATTGTTCCCACAACTTAGCAAAACAACATTCTTACATAATTGTTTAATTTTGTTTATTTTATCCACTAGTGGTCTGTAGAATGAATTGTTCCTTTGCGTCAGTCAACTCATTATCATGCTCAAGTTCAAGAAAAAGTAGATCTATGTAATTAAAATGGGGTATAATTTAGCTAAGAGTCTTTAAACATCCAGATTTTTAAAATCTTTTAACTTATTTTTCTTTTTTTTCCCTCCAGAGTTATATTGATACTCCCATAATTTAAAGTTTGGGGAAACAAAAGGAACTTCTCTAACTACCTCAACATGAGGCTGCACGTCCCAAGATGCATATTTATATCTTGCTTTGTCCGAATTATTATGAATAGGACATTGACAAGCTCCTAGTAGACAGAATCCCAAACAGCCATCCTGCTTTACAAAAAGCATTAATCAGTAGAAGCATGAGCTGGGCCCTGAGCTCACCTACAGTAATCTCCAGAAGTGACCCAGATCACTCGCTGCCCTACATCAGTACACGGTGAGAGACACTGCTGATCCTACAGTCCAGACTTGGCTGGTACAATACAGCACTGCACACCAGGCATACAAAGACAGTCTTGTGCTGATGCAACAAAAGGCAATAGTGAACATCAAACACATCTGTAGAAGAACACCCCCACTGGAGACCAGAGGCAAATCACCCTGCATGTGTGTCTGTTTATGGGTGAACATATTCTGCCAGATTCAGTGTCCCTGTGTGGGCCTCTCAGAGGGGTTGTCTGTTCCCTTTGGATAATCAGCCGGTGAAGGTCTTGATTAGCAGAGGAACAGGATAAACTTTGCCCAGTTACAGCAGTTCTGCCATGGCCCTGTCTACGTCAAAGAGCAGATCCTCTGGATCATAGCTAGTCCCATTGCAAGGCTGTATGGAAGAAGTCCAGAGCAAGGAATGGGTCTGTTTGACAGGTTCAAGTTTGCAGTGGTTACAAATCAGCAGCCCCCAACAAAGAAATGAAAAATACTACCCCCACACGCAGAGGTTGTTTGTTTTCAAGGTTTTCACAGTCCTGCTAGTTCTTTATTTCTCACTCCTCTTTCATCATATTCTGTGTATAAAGGTCTGTTTTCATTTAAAAGAAAAAAAAAGCAATGCATCACATAAACCACGTTGCTATATAGTAAAAGTAAAGACTTTGTAACCATGCTGTCTCTGCAGTCACATTTAAATTGCTGTCATGATGGGACAGAAGACCTATAGTAACATGAGTCATGTTATTCATTTAGTGCTGGATATTGATAGATACTGAACAGTGTAGTAGTATTGATTCTGTGGTTCAGCAGCATGACAACAAGATGAGGCAGCATGAGATCTGTTTTCATCATAACAAAAAACAGTATAAAGGTAAAAAGTGGGAGCATGAATATTTAATGCTATGATGAAGGCATTTGGTAAGGTAAGGCAACCTGTTAAACTCATTTATGAAATGAAAAAACTGCATCTAAAGGCAAAATAAATAGAATCAAAAAGAGAAAAAGAGACAAATGCATTGGCTCCTCTGCATCTTGACCTTAATATCATGACCTCGGACAAAATAATGTACAAGCTGTTATATGTCCTCTCTTGTTTTCTTTGGGTATAAATAACTGCTTTGTTCAAAAAGTTTATTTTGTTGAATATCATGCTTTTTGCTGCCTTTGATATGATTGACACTTTTGATGACTTTAGTCAGCTAAAACTTGATCCATGATTAAAGAGCCAATGAAGAATAAAACTATGCAATAAAGGTGAATCATGAACTGTCCAGGGTGTGATCAGCCTCTTGCCCGTTTGGAAAGCCTCTGCAACCTGTGATCCTGTGGATATTGAAAGAAACTAGGACCATGTGACCCCACTGAGGTTGATACTTATCTTTTCCACAATATGCCATTATTAAAAAGATAGTGGATATGACATATTTAAATTAAACTTAATCTCAAAACAAATCAAATGGCTCGCTGTGATCATTTAAACTTCAATACAGCTAAATGTCTAGTCAGGAGGCTAAGCCATTTGTTTTGTTAGTCTTTCCTGTCTTTCTTCCTTTTATTTTTCCACTAGCGAGTTATCGTGGATATAGATTGTCTAATTTTCTGCTTCCTCTAACGAATGACCCCTCTGAGACAAACAATGTTTATTAACAGAAGGGATGGTTAACTTGAAATGTAGGCTGAGGAGTCCAGGAGTACAGCATGGATCAAAACCAGGAAGTCAGGCGGAGGATATTCTGGGAAGACAGGTGAGTAGAAGCCAGGGAAGGGAAAGCCAGGGAGTGTGCATGCAGCAGAGATATGTCGCAATGTCAAGATTAATGTCCAACAGGAAGTGACTTGAGAAGTGGCGGTCATGTAGCCGATGAGGGAACTGGGAACAGGTGCAGGTGGCGGGATTGGTGAATCCAAGAGCAGGTGCAGGTGTTGATGTTGATGAGACAGGGAGCAGGAATCTGGCTGCAGTTGGTGTTTGGAGCAGGCTATGACACCCCCAGGTCTGTTTTAAAACTATAGTTGCACACAACAAGGTAAAGAATATACCAAACCAGCAAGTACCCCCAACCATAATAAAAGTTAAGGAAGTTTGTTTCTTGCCAGTAACATTACCATTTGGTTTATTGTAGCAATTACTACTAAAACATTCATTCTATGTAGGTATTTATTTTAGCATGACATTTCATGCTTATTTATAGTGATTTCATTTGTAGTGAAGTAAGTACTTTGCTTATTGTCCAACCATTGACTGTATAAATTACTGGACTGAGCATACCACCACGTGACCCATAGGTTTCTGAAGAGCGCATTTGAAGCCAATAGGCAGGTCCTACCGTCGTCATGTTCGTGTTTCGTCATTATCAAAAAATCCCAAAATGGATGAAAAGGTAGAGCTGAGAGGGTTCCATTACCGTGGCGCCAGCAAGAAGTACGCAGCTGTAACCAGTGATAGTGCTATAACACACATCAATCAAAGGGCACGCCTCAAAATTTAAGATTAAAATAACATTGAAACCAAAGCGTTAGACAAAAAATTGACGTAAAATGATGGAAAATTGGACCTATTAAACTGAAAAAAGTTTTTGGGGCCACTCTGTAAGCACATTTATTTCAGCTGTGAAATCGCACATTTTTACATGGGAGTCTATGGGCATTGCTCTCTATTGCAGCCAGTCATCTAGCGGTCAGGGGTGAACTGCAATTATTTCAACTTCACATTGGTGTCACCATCGGCAGCCAGAGATTGCCGCCTGGTTCCAACTGGGAAATACAGCCTCTTATTGTACTTCTCTCTCTTTTTCCAGAAGATGGAAACGACAGACCACTATTACTAAAACAAGCAAAATTGAAACATGTTTCGTATAAACTGGCTAGTCAATGGATCAACAGAGAAATTTAGAGTGTATATAGCTCATATTCAATGAAGGAATAATTAATTGATGTTTGATTAGCTTTTCAGCCTAAACATACTTTTTATCTGCAGTGCGGCATATCAAAAGCCTGGATCGTTAACCTCTTCATTACGCACTTCGTCACCATCCAGTGGTCAGAAAGAGGTTAAGTATGGTTGGATGACTCACAATGAGATTGTACCTGAAAGATTAATGAGTCGTTCTACATAGTTAAACTGCAAATGGGGGAAATGTATGTGGTTGCAATCAATGGTTGCTCACTACAATCAATCTCAAAAAAAGTGAACCCATTGAAATAGAGGGGCTGAATCGGGTCTGTCTACAGCTTTAAACTAGCAGCTTTGAAAAGCTGCAAATTCATGGTGAAATAAGAAGCTGTTGTATGGTTATAAAAAAAAAAAGCTTGAACAGCTGATGCATACTTCCATCTGAAGGGAATTTTTCTGCACATGCTAGATGCATGAGTCAGCAGAAGTAAAAGGAGTTAGGTGTTTTACATATTCTTCCCATAGCTTTATTATTCACAGTGTTGACAATTTAAATATGTCACTTTTATGCTATAAACTTAAGAATATTGTAATATGCTATCGGCTCACAGACAAACAAACCACACATGTGGGCATGTGAACTCTGCTGTGATCGCTGTATTTTTCCATTTATATCCCCATTTTCAGAATGTGCACACCAGGGAAGTTGTTATGTGTAACAATGGAGCAGTGCTGCCCAGTGCAGATGCCATGTGACAGTTCAGATTTCCTCTCAGTGTGTGTGAAAGCATGGACAGACAGAGATGGAGCACTCTGGCAAACAAGCAGTGTGGTAAGTCCCCGTGCTTTTATAGTTACACAACCCTGGATCACACAGTCAAATAATACACTGCAAGAAGGTTACAGAAAAGCATGTGCTATACAGCATTGCTGTGGTCATCAAACTTCCACAGCTGGTGCTTTATTATCATACAGTTGCTTTATTATCACAACTTTATTGCATTCACCTGCTATTCCAGGTGTAAATCATTGCATGATTAGACAGCTGGAATACAAAGCAAGACTGCTTGTATCAGCGTTGTGGTTTAGATTGTGTTTAAGTAACAGCTGACAGAAACTGTGCTCTTATATAAGGGTTAACCTACTCCGTAGTACAGTAAGATGTTGCAGATTTGCTTCACTGACTCTGAGAAAACATTAGAAAGGGTGCACACATGCATGCATGTCCTTGTCTCAGAGAGGGTTATGAAGAACCATATACATGTGACCTACTGATTTCAGAACACTAACTCTGTTGAGGTTGTATTGCTTCAAAATGTAGGCACAAGTTCAGCGTCTCTAACTGTGGTGAGGAGGGAATTGGTTTGCAGCAGTTTCAATACAGATGTTAGTAGTTAATACAGACGTATCTATGATGCAACTTTACAATCATTTTGAGAGAAAAGTCTTTCCAAACATGTCCATAGTGTATAAAAATATCACAGCTGAAAATCTTTAAACTGCTGCAATTTAATAACATTGAACAATCATGTACAGCAAAGAAAAAGTAACTGCACACAGGGAGGATGTGCAAACATAGGCAAAGAATGGGCACAGACATATGTCTTGTGTGTGAGGGTCTTCGAATCTGGCTGTAGTCTATTCACTTTGAGTTTATTGGTATTTTTTTGTATTTATTTACAGTATTTACTTTAACTCTTAGTTATTTTACTATTCAGCTGTTTTATTGTATGAAAATGTATGCAAAATGTATAGATAGCTCAAGTTTAATTTGAAATAAATGGGTTAAGATTGGGAAAACGTCATGGGAACGGTATCATCATGGTCCAAAATTTCCCAAGCTGTGTTGGGGGTACCAGCCGAGCGGTTTCCTAACGCGGTTTCCTTAGCTCATATGTGGCATATGGAGTAAAAATAACGAGAAAACCAGTCAACTTTTTCACCCCTTAGAGTTGTGTTCACTGTGCTGCCTACTACGCATGCACTTAATTGATTCTCAGTAGACTATATCTCAGCAATGACAAACCTGAAAACCACATCCCGGGGAGGAACTTTTAAAACTTTATTTCAATTTCTGATCCCTCATCTGATACCACAATAAAGTTTTCATATAAAACAGCTTACCGGTCTGTAATTCAGCTATCTTTATGCATATGTATATGCTGCTTTTTCTCTGTAAATAATGTCTTTAAAATGAATTAGAGAAAATGCAACATCTTGTTATTATCTCAGAGACTCAAGTGGCTGCCTTTTAGGTTAAGCTACCACTGCAAAAAGCCAGTCAAAAATGGAAAAAAAAGACTTTCCAAAAAAAAGAAAACTCAGTATAATTATCAATGCAACCCATTGCACATTCTTCAGAACATAAAGTGACATAATCTATATAGCTCAAAATATAAAGCTCTGACACTATTCTTGTGTTTAGACTTTACCTCTTCATAGAGAGGCTGATAAGAAGTGATTCCCACCCAGAAAAAAGCATTACTGAATGATGACTACACAAAACATTTTTAGGATAAACTCATCCTGAAGCTTTTTTTCACTGAATCATAAAATAAAAACACCCTCCCCCCATACAATCCTGATTTACACACACATTAAATACACCAGTCTACGTGTGTGTTTCAATCATTCACTACTTATCTAAGCCTTTATCCTGGAGACAAGCATTTGCTTATTTCTTGACAAAACTGAACCCTCAGATAAAGAGAATACTATCCAATTCATAAGTGGAAATAGAGAAAATCGTGGAAACGTGACATCATCTTCTTTCTGCAGTATCTGCCATCTCCCTAAACAGTAAGCTGGAGATACAGTGTGTAACTGCACAGATAGATAGTACAGTACTACAGTCAGTGAGGAGCATCTTATATCAAAGTTATCCTTACATAAACCCTGTAGCTCGTCATCTCCCCTTATGAATCAGCTGTTATCTCACTACTGACACAGTACTCTTAGACAAGAGGCTATTCTTTATGCAACTGCCCTGTTGTTAAAGAAAAGGCTCAGCACTCCTAGTCTCTACAGACAATATGTCTTGTGAGGAGATGAGATTAGGTTGTGTACGTTTATTGTGCTCATTTCAGATGAGAACAGCTTCAGCACGGTACTATATGTTGTCAGGACAACTTATCTTCAATAATGTATTTGCAGGTCTTGTCCAAGACTTTTTGTTTTCAGTCCACTGTGAAAGCAATACATTTGAGAAATGAAATATGGATTGCAAATATGGCACGCGAAAGTCTCTGAAATGTTTTTGGATGCTGTAACTCAAGTGTCGCTGAGTTCACTGAGCTAAGATAATGCCCCTCCTGTCCCTGACAGTCAAACTCCTTTAATCAGTGGTAGGGCTGTGGAGGTAGGGTGGGGTGAAGAAGGGTAAGGGGATAACAATTCCTGCATTTTGCTGCACATCTTTCACCAACTGTACAAAAACCACAAGAAACCAGATCCTTTTTCAGGCAGCTGTCGCGTGCAGCTGGTAACCCGAGACTAGACTCTCCAAGAGGCTTTTAATTCCACACATGTGCCACTACCTGTCCAGTGTGGATTTGAAGATTTTATGAGTGCAGGGCAGCTGCTGTCGTCCAAAAGGCTGATAAAACGAGGGGAAAAAAGAAGGAGGGACAAACAGTAAATGTTTCCCTGTCTAGATCTTAAACTTATCACGATATCCAAGTCCATTTATCCTCTTATACTGACAGTTAGCTGCATGTGACTGGACATGTGAAGAAAATAAAGAGTGGGTAACGTGTAAATGTGCTGTCCCATTTGTGTCTTTGTTTATGAAATTTTAACTCTGACTTCTGTCACACAGTAGGTTCTCCAGAGACCAATGCACAACAGTTTGGTGGGCCGAGGGGAGGAAGACAGAGGCCACGAGGCTTAACATAAGTAGTAAAGTACTTGAGAGAATTTATTTGCATACTTTTTGTGCTTCTTTCTAGCCAACACTTAGATTTTGCCCACGTATGATGTGTTCTTTCACTTCTTTCTTAGGTGACAGCCTTGCAGTCGCGACATTCTTGCAGCTATGATTCAGAGGTTTTCTCTGAGGTTTCTTGGTAAAAGCTTCTGTTCCTATACAGTCAGAGGGTTCTGAATACTTATTTACAGGTCTCTTTTAGCATTATTTATTACATGTTGCAGCTATCAAATGTCTTTTAATATTTGTGAATTCTTTTTTGGACAGTGTTTGAAAATATACATTAATATTTGTTAGTTTAGGTATGATAAGTACATTGTTTTAAACAAGGCTCATATGAAATAAGATAAATAAATGTACATAATAAACCACACACAAGAAAAATGGATAATTTGTCCAGAATCCCTTGCAGAGCCATAACTACCTGGAACACAAAACCTATAGAGTTCATTGTGAAAAGGATTTTTTACTTTATAATACCTGGCAGTAAGGTGGATGGACTGTCTGCAGGTCAAAGATCAATTCATAAGTAAAGTATGGTGAAAACATTTATTAAAACACAATAGCAAACGATTCGTGCAGGCTGCATTAACATATTTGGATGTGATGGCCAACCCGCGTGAGAACTGTATCCTTGCGGGGAAGTAAAGTCAGGGTTGGTGGCTTCTGATGGCAGTTTTGAAAGAGGAGACACAATGATCGGGCAAAGTACATGAAATGGTCAAATGAAGCTTGTATCAAATAAACTCCTGTTTAAGGCAAAAGCTAAAACATTATTCAACATACAATAGTTAAAATACATTATGGTTTATTCAATTCAGCCTTATTTGTTTAGCACCACATCACAACAAGGGCATCTCAGGGCACCTTACAGACACATTAGTTTGAGCTAGTTCATAATAAATTGCCTAGCTAAGGGAAATCAACACGTTGAATCTTGACTTTGATCCAATCTCCCATCTTGATTATGCATGAGGCGACAGTGGGAAGTAAACTCCCTTTTAACAAGAAGGCAGAACCTGCCTCAACGAGGGCAGCCATCTGCTTCGACTAGTTGGGATGGAGAAGACAGGAAAGAAAGATCAATATACACTGCAGCTTTTAACCAGGAAGACCAGCAGAAAACCGAGAAATACGTTCATGCTGTCTATACTGTCATCATACTGTATAAACTCCATATGTTTATACATGGAGGAAAAGATGCAGAGAAATTAAAAAGAAGTGCTCAGTGAACCATGAGACATCCTCATGGCTGCATAACTAATGGATGGTTAGACTACACCTAACTAAAATGTGCTAAAAGGGACTTTTTCATCAGGGATGCCAAGTTTTGCTTCACACAGTAGAAAACGGATACAAATACACTGACTGTTATTATTCCGCACTTTGACTGATTCAGCAAAGACTACCTTTTGCAGGCTGGAGAGAGTTCAGTACAAATAGGATGTAAGATGGAAGCCAAATTAGTTGACAATAGAGGGCTCATCACTGTAAAACTGTCTGATGTGTCTCTTTAAACCTTTACCAGGAGAGTTATTTAGCTATACTAAACATGGTGAAAAACTAACTTCACTAGATTTTGATTAGACAGACTGGAACATGTTGTCTCCATTGTTGGCTCACTGGAGCAGGAGTACTTGGAAAGATAAATACCCAAGCACTACAAGGAAATTAACCATATCCTCTTTAGGGCATTGCTGAGCAATGAGTCTGCTTCTGTTTACTGGAATGAGCACAGGAGGATTTTCATTGGAACAATAACTGTATTCTCCTCTAAATTATCCTAACTGCTTCTTTAAAATAAGTATTCTACTGGGATGGCACGCAAAATAGACATCTTATCCAGTTTTGGTAAGGAGTACATAAAGTTCAAATGGGGAGACTTTATCTGCAGAGGAACTGTGTGAACTCCGTGCAAAATAGCCTTCCTGCTTCTTTGCTCAGCAGATCGTGCACTTTGCAGCTGGTTCAGCAGACCTCACTTATATGCTCAGCTGGACTCAGCTTTTCTTCTGCCTGTTTTACAGCTTTGTCTCTGGCAACCACTTCAAACATGCATCCTGTTCAGTATGCCTGAGAGTTTAAAGTGACTTGGGATGTGTCATTCTTCATGCATAAACACACAATTTACCTGCTGCACAGGTCATTTGTCTTCTTGGTTCTAAAATACTTACATGGAAAGTAATGGAGTAATTTGATGAGTTCTTATTTCATTTACAACAGAAAACCTTTATACCAACTCCTGGGATTGTAAATGCACCATTTCGTACTATGTTTGATATTTATTCAATTATCTTTTATGCGTTGTTTCTTGACTAATTTTCTTTCAATAAAAATACACATTTTTAAGATGCAGTGGTTATGTTGGTCCCCAGTGCAAAACTTTGCAGCAGCAAAGCTCAAAGCTCCACCATGAATTCATGACAACATCTGTACTTGTTGCCTAAATAACTAATCATGCTTAATTATATACTGTATTGGTTTATGATCTTATACTTAATGCTTCACATATTCAGCATCACAACAGACGTTGATTTCTGGCCACAAAGATCACAGTGCATTTGGCCACAAACACTTGTAAGGGGGAGATGGAGCAGATGGTGGGAGGTAAAAGTCTCTAGAACTTACTTTTCATTCACAAATTATTGAGATTAGAAACTTAAAAATACTGAACATACAAGTTAAACCCATAAGAACTTGTTAATTTAGACATTTATAGATAACAAAGCCTGTCATCTCACATGGACAATGGGATTTGACCAGTTTTAGAACAAATCAATGTAAATATTTTGTAACTTTAAAACATTGCTGGCTAATTTATTTACAGATAAACATCAAAAGTATAACCTTCCCAACTTTGTTGATGTTATAAGAGCTTATAAGTGGTATAGATAATCAGTTTAATAAACAGAATTGGTTGCGTTTTTGCAATAATAGTATTGCAATGCCAAACCAAAGATTACCTACAGAATGCCTTCGAACGCCAACCCTTTAGAAGGATGACCATGTGGATGCAGTCCATCTCACTACACCTATAGAGAAAATCAAGAAGCAGGTATTTGTTTGTGGTCCCATGTAACATACACTAAAGAGATCTTTTTAAACTAGAATTGCGTTATAGTTTCAGGGAGACATACGGTAACTTTCTGTGCTCTAGATCAGTTATTTTGTGCTTGGCCACAGCAAACCATTCATTCACAGAGCTGGCCAGGGAAGGAGAACAGGATGTAGGTAAGTTCTGCTCTGCTGAGAAAGGGGAAGTCTGGTTCATATTAGATGGTTTTTGAGTTCATTGCAGATGATCACATCAAAGTGGCTTCACATTAGTCAGGGCAATAAAAATCCCACTTCAGTGGCTTGTCTGGTTTAAATGTGTTTATATTAGGATGTTAAGTTTCTTAGGTTAAAGCTGAGGCAACACTAAAAATAACATGAACTGCTATGGTGTTCCTTAAACTCTGTTTCACTCGAAAGAGGTGATTAATGTGTGATGATGATCCAGCAACTTTACCTAAAGATTGTTTGCTTTGCGGGATAGAAAGGCATTTGGAGAGGTTAAGTATTTCTGCCCCTTAGAGGTGATTAATCCACAAGTACAAGTATCTTCTCTCAGTATCTCTGTCTTTTCATTGTAGAACAATATCACAAATCTCAAATGCATGAACTAATCTATATCCAAAGGTTATTCAATGGCAAAAACACTATTAGGTTGGTGTGGACTTAGATGACATTATATGACTGAAGTTATTTCAACTCACTCATCACTTCAACAAAGACAAAAATTCTCTGATACATGATCAAAGAGCTTGTTCATCTTAAGATCCTTTTTTCTATGTCTTTCAGACATCAAAGCTCTCAAACATCTTACACTTTTCTGCTTAACAAAGAAAAAAGGGAAAGAAGGGGGGCATGACTGGCTGCACCCAGCAGCAACCAGGAGAACACTGTATGCTGGCAGCAAGCATGCAGCTAATAATACATCGACGAGACTCAAGTTTTTCACTCAGACTGCCCTTTTCTTTCTTTCTTTCTTTCTTTCTTTCTTTCTTTCTTTCTTTCTTTCTTTCTTTCTTTCTTTCTTTCTTTCTT
>JBAMHX010000013.1:10234892-10245898 GCA_037177515.1 Pseudomugil tenellus
AATATAAACCAATCAGAGCTCTTAGATCCAAAGACTCAGGTCAACTAGTCCAGACCAGAGTCCAGACTAAACATGGAAAAGCAGCATTTAGCTGTTATGCTGCAAACAAGTGGAACAAACTGCCAGTAGAGGTAAAACTTTCATCAAATGTGAAGCATTTGAATCCAGGTTAAAAACTTATCTTTTCTCTTCCAGCTATAAATAAAATCTGCACGATAACATTTTATGTTTTATGTTCTTCATAACAATTTTAATTTAATTTATTATTTTATTATGATTCTTGCTCTGTTTTTATTCTTTGCTATACAAATAAACGTGCCTTGCCTACTATCTCACTTAAGGTGAACACCTTCAACTATCTGCTGAGTTTTTCTGCATTTTTCTTATGCATGTGAAAGTAAAACAGATTGTCTGATAATTGTGCTTTTTACTTTTTTATGTTGCTTTTTACTGTCGTCTGATTTAACTCCACGGCCAACTCTGCACCTTTCACAACATTCCTGCTTTATGCGATCAATTTATGTCGTCCTTGCTGCAAAATTGCTCTATAATTAAATAAACATTATGGGTAAGAATGTGTCTAAATATTCTGCACACTCCTGTGTTTTGCATTAAAATTGCCTAAAGTATCAGGTTAACGGAATTTGGAATGTAGACTCTCCATATTCTTTTTCCTTGAAATAGCATTATCTTTCTGACCGTCTTCTTTGCCTGCATGCCTGGAGAGAGCAGAAAATTCTATGCTGAGAGGAGCACATGGCTGGCAGCTTCTCCACATTGTTTTTGAATGTCTAAATATCTGTCTATATCTGCCAGACAGCAGTACTGGTTCATTTCTCCTCCTCCCGCCTTGACTTCTTTGGACACTCCTTCCGGCTTGTTGCTGAACTGAGGGTCATGAGAGGGGATTCCTGGCATGGCTCAAAGAACATGTGCTGCTGGAAGGATAAGCTGAGCTATGTCTGTAATGTGTCAGCTCCAGCGAGGTTACAGTCTGCTCCCCATATTTAGCAAACCACTTAGCATTGCCCCACCTCAGCCAGACTGGAAGCCAGGATAAACCACCTAGAATTCTTAGGCAAATGGAGGCTGAAGGGAAAAGTGTGAGGGGAAAATCTTACATTCATCAAATTCCATTTTATTTGATGGATACAAGAATAAAAAATAAAAAAAAGAAGTGAAGGCCTTTATTTAAGGCATTAAAGACTATAGACTATATTTATCTTGTTCAGTTCTCCTCCCTGCTATTCTGTTCTCTGCTAGGATTGAAAAGGTTAGATGACTGGACTCTTAAGCCCTGACTGATTGAATTGTCCTCTTTTAGCTTACATAAAAAGGCAAACTAGTCTTATTTAATTACTCCAATCTAAATTCAACTATTTAGTCATCTCCAAAGTCATATATTACATTTTATATCTTGAAAATTCCAGCAAATAAAGTTGATATAGTTTAGTAAACTTGGATGAACTTCAGGCTTTGCCTGTTAGATTAAATCATTTTTAGTTCCTTTTTCTATTTCTTATAATTAATTGTATTTCCCTGAACTTAAAGCATCATCTTCTTTCATGATGATGTTTTGGACACTGCACTAGAAAATGTTCCATTTCAACAAATCCATTCAATCTGTTCAATTTTGCGCTATGCAAATGTCATGATGCAATCCCATGGCAGTTGCAGATGTGCCAATTTGAAAACAAACATCCAAATGATTTTATCCCAACTTATTTCTAAATTTAAATCTCTTCAGTCCTGCTGATATATTTAACTCCCCCTATTGTTAGAAAGTGAAGAGTAGCACTTTATCAAGAACAGCTCTGTTTGTGTCATGACCTTATCTGCAATGACCTGCTGTGTGTGTGTGTGTGTGTGTGTGTGTGTGTGTGTGTGTGTGTGTGTGTGTGTGTGTGTGTGTGTGTGTGTGTGTCACTCTAGCCTCCATAGAGACTGAATCTCTAAAGTGTGGGTCAGGTTTGTGTGCTCATGTGTTTCTACCCTGGTAAACCTCCCCTTGCCTTGCAAACACCTGTTTTGCTCAGTTTGATTATAGGTTCTGCAGAAAAAGAGCCATGACCATTATTTCTGAAGTGAGAGCTTGTGGATCATGTGATCTCATCTGTGCTGTGTGGTCATCCTCGGAACACAGGTGTGTGCAAATACGTATGCTTACAAATTTACCACTGCCTCACCTTAACTGAAACCATAAAACTCAAAACTGTCCCGATGAAGTCATACTGACAGAGTGATTGTGACTCATCACAAATAGGATCTGTAGTGTGTTTATATATTGTTGATATGAAATCACCTTGGCCACTACAGCAATGGCAAATCCCCTGCACTATGACTGTAAGAACTTCTGAAAGTTGCATATTTTGCTGGGTCATAACATATTCCCTAAAGAATGAGCTCACTGTGAGGAGCAGCAGATGCAGTAAGGGTGCAGCTCCCTAGTGTGTGACACATACCCTGTACTTAGATTAAAGACACCCAACACCAGCCGTCAATCCATTTATCTCTCCCAACAGCTTGCCAAATGCAGCTGGGCCATGATCTCATGCTGCCAGCCTGACCACGCGAGAGCAGGAGCTGGGTGGGGTGGGGTGAGAGTGAGGGGATGCTGCCTGCCAGCTCATCATGTAATCTCATCCTGCTGTGGTTACAGTAAGTGAAATAGAGCAGGAATGGGAAGAAGGGGGCACACTTCTCCATGAAACTAATGGCTCTGGGAAGAGCAGAGTTTCTTTCGAAGGAGCATTAAGCATTTACAGTCAAACCATGAGTTGGGAATATTTTAGTGTCCCGATATGGAAACACATACTGTAACATTTCACCAAAATAATAAGAAGGCATATTGATTTGATTTAGTAGCACATGGAGGTTTTTATTGTTTCCCTGCTTCAGAACACCAAACTTATATGAATTATTTATTATGCAGAGATTTCATAGATATTTGCATTTTTGCATAGATTTGATTTTAAAGTGCTGTAAGGAAACATTGAAGAAGTGTAAAACAGTAGCCGACATTCCTGCTATATAGTTGCTGTAATCTGTATTTATGTCTTCTGTTTGTCAGTGTATTTCTGTGTATGCATTCTAGAGGTGTGTAATTCTTTCATTTAGTACTGTCTGAAGTGTTAACTCAAAGGTCATGTTATATATTTTCCTCCTCTAAAGATGTCTCCTTCATCAGCCTCCTTTAAAAATCAGCCCAAGCACAGCAAACTTTCTCAAAGCTCTAATAAGCATGTTGAAGCCGGAGGTTTACGGGTGTGCAAGAAGGCAGATTTGGTCTGTTCTCTTGTCTGAGGGGTTATAAAGCTCCACGTTTTGCATAATAGACTGACAAAAGTTGCATGGTGTATTGGATTTAGTAGACTGGCGACACAGACCAGGCTATATGGTGCTCCTTTTGTCATGTTTTCATGTAAAAGAAACCACAACAGAACCTAAAGCAAGACTTTTATGGGGATTGTTTTCAGTTTGTGTTCCCTACTTCTCTGTTTGGCAGTCCAACATTTATTAATTTTCATTTGGCTTTACCAACAAAAACATAGTTTTGATCCTGAGATTGCGTGCTTTTGGGTTATTTTCAATAACTGACACTGAAACCTTAATAATAAGCTAAGACAGAGAAATAGCTTTTTATTAAAATGCGATATAATCCTAAATACATCCCAATAAAATAAAAAACAAATACATTGTCAAGTATGCATTAACAGTGTTTGCATTTACAATCTGTCATGGTAAAACATAAGAACTATTATGTTTTATGTGCAATGAATACTTCAGGAAAACCTGCTATTTGTCCTTTATTTAAAAAAGGGGGTAAAAAAGAAAAAGCCACATAAAACTATTGCTACAGACTGTTTACCTCTCTTCTGTGCCAAAGTTGAAAACTAAAATGCAGTTAAGTCACAGCACACATCTGTCTGGTCTCGCTCCTTCACTTGCACTGTATCGTAGCTCTAAATCTCTGGCCCAGACTTCGTGCAGACAGTCAGCTGCCTCAGCAGTCTGGACTGTTGCTCCAGGCTTTGGCACCACCACAGCAAACACAGGGAGAATATGTTTGTTAACTCCATGCAAACAGCACCAGCAGCAGAGACAAAAAGTTCCTTACAACAGTATGTAGTCTTTTTTCCCCTTCTTCTCAGTGTTGCATATATAAAGTCAAACAGAAAAGAGGATGAAAACCGGTATGGTTTATTATAGAGCTGTTAGGTTGAGATATTTCTGATGATGTTGGCTTGATAAATACAGAAAAAAATAGATTTGAGGCAGCACAAAGAAAAACCTTGTTTATCAAGAACCATCAATGGAACTTTTTGAGAAACTGGGTCAACGATTTATCCAACAATGCATTCAGTGCTTAATGTAACTGGGATACACTTACACAGGTCTATTTACTGACGGTAACCAGTTACAATCTTGGCAAAATGGGTTTTATCTGGGGCATTAAATATTGCGTCCTTTTTTTCTCCTCTAAAATTAGGTCAAGAGAAGCAGGTCTGCAGTTTTATCTCACTGCTTAAAACAAAACAAGCTGCCTTGAGGACACTGACCAATTCAAACAAATATCACTGAATACTTGGACTGCTTTTTGGGGAGATAATCTGCTAAACTGTGAGTATTTAGATTACAAACATCTTGATTTGTGTCATCATCTATGCTGTTGATTGCCTGGGAATTTTGCAGGTATTTTTTCTTTTAAGCATTGCATTTCAGTTTTCACTCAGATGCAAGTTTAATTTCAAATCAAGACAGTGTTCAGAATGCATCACCACTGATAAATAGCAAAGACCTGCTAATCGATTTTCATATCAGAAAGCCACAAGACTATTAATAACAATCTGCTGTTTTCTCAGCACATTAAATAAAATGACTAGTTTACCAGTGTTATGGTAATTTATTCACTTTTCCATCCAGGCAATGATAGAAAGTGGAAATTCCCTTTTATTGCACTTCTACAAGTTCCTTTTGTAAATGTAATTCTGCCTACGTGAAGCTTCCTTTATTCTTCGAAAACCGAACGCGATTATCTGCAGGCAGTCTTAGCAGAGAGTACAGGTGACTTAGTGCATGTGCTGTGCTTTGGTTGTGAGCACGTAAAGGTGCAAGTTCATGCTTACATGCACCTGTGTGCTCATGTGAGTGCCACATAGATTTTGACCAGCAGTGGGCTGAAGACTAAAGTATTTGCCAAGAAAATTTCAGATGAGTTCCTCTGAAGTCTGCAGCCTCTTTGATGTGGGCCACACCTTACTGACAGCTTCAGCTCTGAGTCGACCGCAGCGCTCGTGTATTTCCCTTCACTTACCACTGATGACCCTCATTTTCTTAACAGCTGCTAGATTTCCAGTCCATTTTCTGTGGTGTGCACGTGGTTGTGTGTATGCACATGTCTGCAGGGGTATAATCTTTAATCATGCCTTGTTGGCTTACATTTTGCATGGCGTTGTATTTGCATGGTTTTCAAAACTGAATTTTGGAAGATTACAAGCAGTAGATTTCACAACAGGGCATGTCAGGTTTTTTATTTAGTTTAGTTTAGTTTTGCACATCAAATCAATGCTTACACCCTCATATTCCCCCTGGTTGCACAAAGCTACAACTGAGCTTGCTACCCAGTGACACATAAACCTGTTCAACCCAGCTCCTATTGTACTAACAAAGCCTTCTACCCCCTTTACTGTATAGCACAGTGCCACAAAGGCTTGCTATGAACAGTAAATACATGCAAGAAGAGCAAGTTTCATCCATATGTAACTGTTCTACTATCTGATTTCATCATTTACTCGTTTTTTAAGTCACCCAATCTTTCTGTCTGCCACCCACATTTTACCCTTCTGTTTTGCTCAAGCTGTATTCTAACTAATCGTGCAACACTTCCTGAAACTTCTGCAACTGTTCAGTCTACTCAGTTTTACCTAATCTAGTAGGACAATCTGTGAATGTGATGTGAAAAAGCTTGCGACACAAGAAATGACATTTCTGAGAAGACAGGAAGGGTTTGATTCCAAATGTTTATTCACAAAACATTTCAAATGAGTACAATTCAAATTGAGTTTGCATTATTCTTTCTGCACATTTAAAGAAAATAGTAAAGTCTGTGAATATGTGTCCCAGGTGCAGTTACAGCTCTGGTCAGGATTTACAAGCAAAGTTTCTGCTTAGTCCAAGAATATCCTGATAGCTGCACTTATAAAGAAAAGTCCATGTAGACACGTTCAGACACCCTCTTCAGAACCAGCATCACTTTTGTTCCATTGTGATGAAGTCCGGTTCTGCCACCACACGTTCATCAGTCCTCTGTATCTTCCTAGATGCTGTTGTCTGCTCAGCTGCCCTTGTACCCACCATCTAGGGCGATCAATGGGACACCCATTTCCTGCACCGTGCAGCAAAGTCCAGCTCTTTCTTAGTGTCCATCATACTTTTGTCCACTTGACCCGGTCAACTCATGACCTCTGAACTACAACCCTTACACAGGGTAATCCAGAACCAACATGCTGACCCAGAACACGCCAGAAGGGTGAACTCTTGCAGCAGAGGTTGCAGCCACAGCCTCTTAATCCAGACAAGTTAAGCAAAAGAGGCTCGACTCTCCTGGCTGAAGCTCAGCTCCTTGACTTTCTTTTCATCATCCTCATGTGAAGCATCTTCCAGGGAATGTCTCAGCGTTTGGGGAGTGTGATGGTAGGTACCCAATCATACGCGCTGCGGCTTTCCTCACAGAACAGACTCAGCTTGTCTAGAGCAGGATCTTTCCAAGGGTTTGCACTTGGGCTCTGAAATTTTAAAAAAACAAGAGAGAAAGAGAAGTTTAGAGTCGTTTATATGTGAGGTGGTTCGGCGGGACTTGCAGGAGACTCTTACGAAAGAGTGATGCATGCATGCATGATTCACTGGATGCCAGCGCTTGGGAACGTACCGTGACAAGAATGCAATGCGCGTCCTTGGGCTCGCCTGTCTCGTCTGCACCCACGAGGTCGGCCAGGCGCTCGATGTCATTCACGCGCACCACGTTGATGTCATTGTCAAAGCAAAAAGCCTGAATGAGGGTGAAGTGGATCTGAAGCGCGATGTCACATTCGTATTCCTCATCGGTGGCGAGGACGCAGAACGCCACGCTGTCTGGGTCACTGTTGGGGGCAGAGGAGAAACGTGATGAGTGGGTTTCCTCTCTTGTGTTTGGTTAAGATAGAAAATGGTAGATCAGTAAGAATTTATCCAATTTATCTGCAATACTTACACATTCATGACTTTAGCGGACTCGTAAACTCCAACTGTCAAGTAGTCCTGTGTCTTTGCAGCGACCAGCAGCTCTTCCAGGGCTGCGCCTGCACTTTGCACCCTTAACAAAGAATAACAGACATCATCAGCACATTTTCTAAACCAAAACACACGCATTCAAAAGCAAAATGAACTTTAAGATAATTACCTATCACTGTTTTCCATTGTGTTCTGTTGTCCGCAGATCTCTTCCAGAGTCATAGTTATAATCCAAGCGCGATCGGGAGTTTGCAGCGAACAAGAAAAGACTGCGTGGCTCTTTGTATGGTCTGTTGTGTTATTCTGAGCTCGGAACAGACTGTGGGTGGATTTATACCTAGCAGCAGTCGTTTCTCGGCAAGGGGCGGGCTTTTCCCTTTCTGCCTCCTACCATTGGCTCATAGCAGCCAGAGTAAGGAAAGCAAAAGTCCCTGAAGCGGTTGTGACAACCCCACGTGGGGCAAAATTTCAAGAAATCCCCCGCGCCCCCACCACCACCACCTCACTCACCTCCAATTCCCCATGTCTTGTCAACATCCAACATCATCACATGTACAAAAAACTAAAAGTCCTGTGTTCTGTGGACTTTCACAGACATTGCAAACACTTTGTTTTGCTATTGATGCGCTGTGGCTTTAATGAATCTGGACAAACTGATGGAGCCTGTTTAGGATATATTACAGATATCACACCCCATGTGTAAAGGTTGGATGTTTATTGTGAGTTATATGGTTGTTATTCACCAACAGAACGGATTTTGGGGAAAAAAGATGAAGGAAACCTGGTGGATATTTATTGCAACAGGGTGAAAACAGCATCGATATCTTCCAAAGATAAACACTGGAACAGTCTTTTAAATGGACTTTCCCAGCGTGGGGAATCACGTCAAAGTTTCATTTAGAAAACTTTCCCTATCCGGCTTTCTTTTGCCCCTAATAAATAGCTCAGTGCGTGCGCGCGCGCGTGCTTTCGATCCTGTTACCCAACTTGCTGCAGTGTTTACAGGCTGCCTTGCAGTTCCAGAAGTGTCCCGTGAGGGAGAGAAAGAGAGAAAAGCCCTGCAAGCTTGTTCTGATTACAGCCAGGGTTCTTGACGTCTGGAGGACTGACCACACAGCTTGAGGCCTGGACACACGCCACTTTTTTGTTCGCTCCTTGTAAAATAAATTGCCGCCCAGTGCCTCGTTTGTCCGCGGACACAAAGGCGGCTTTTGCGTCACAACATTGCGTTCATCCACCTGCCCCCGGTCCTGTGGCGCAAATGGATGTAAGAGTTGTGTATATGTGTGTGTGTGTGTGTGTGTGTGTGTGTGTGTGTGTGTGTGTGTGTGTGTAAGGAGGGATGGGTGTTACATGCGCCCTTTGTGCACCCAGTGTCTTTATTGCCACTCGGTCCAGCGCCTTGGGACAGATGTCCGACAGATGCGCACGTGCCGCAGCTAGTAGCCTTTTTTTTTTTTTTTTTTGCGCTGGTTTATCTTATCCTGTTAAAAGTAGCCTTTAATTATGCTTAAATGAAATATCATTCGCTTTTCAGACAGATGCTACAGACTGTGGCTGGCTACTCCTGTTCAAACACTTACACGACGCATTTGTCAGAATGAGCAATAATATAAAGTATTTATGTAAAACTAATAAAACAAAAGATGCTGAGCACCCAGTGGTTTAATTATTTGGATGCATCACAAAGCACTGAAATACATGGACGCCAGTCTTCTTGAAATATTGTTTGCACTTTTATTTCTATCTTAAAGAGACCAGCCAACCATGCAGTTTGACTTATGTGAATGCAAATGAGTTTACCTGCATTAAACTGGACTCTTCACATCACCTCCAGCTGCACGAACAGAGCGTTCAAACATGAAAAATCTGGACCAAGTGCGCCATCTGCTGGACATTCAGAGCATGAACTTTCACCCAGTATGCGACTTGTCTCAACAAGTTATTTGAGCTTGTGACTCATGATTCCAACATCACAAATGTGATTCATCAACCAGACTGTTGCTACCCCCCCCCCCCACACACACACACACACACACACACCCATACAGCCAAGGTTACTGCAAAGGTCGGGTACATATGTCTTCAGTCGCTTAGCGGTAATGAAAACAAATAAAAGCTGGGCTTCCCCAATACAAAGAGGGGTTGGGGGGGACTGAAAAACAATTCTAGCTCTATTTAAGCTCAAATTTACAGAACAACCTGCACATGATGTATTTGCATCAGCAATATAAAGATTCATTTGGGACCATTCATTGGTTGGGTAAATGAAACGTCTGGCGGCAGGGAGCTCTTTGGCTTTTGGGAAATCCCAGACTGAAGGTGGAAATCCCATTTGAGAATTCAGAAAGAGCTTTGAGCAAAACACCTGACTAAAACTGCATGATGTAAGTTGAAGAAACCAGTTTCAGATAATTAAATGCAGTTACATTTGGATCTGCATCTCCTGTCCGCAGTTGAAATATCTAAAGCTGTAAAACAAAATCAATACAGGTGCAATAAGTTAATATAGGAGCAACTCCCTAAAAGTTCACAAGACAAAAAATGTAAAAGGATGTTAATAGTAATCTCATCATCCAAAGAAAAACTCACACATTTGAACATGTCCTCTTATTAAAAAAAAAGTTTATTATTATGGATGTCCAGACATGTCTTATACATAAAGGTTCATATGTACAGAAAAAGTGTAACAATCATTGAATATATTTACATTTCATTCTTGGACTTTGTCAAATGTCAGTGCATTTGTTTGACATGATTAACACTTAAAATCTCATTGCCTGACAACTATTACAAAGTAGTATTAATACAATTTAGATTCCATTTATCACCAACAGTAATGAAAAACAATGCTTCACTGACAAAACAGGTCATTACATTTTTGGATATACTTTACTGCGAAACAATTTACTGACCAAATATATCAGACCTCTTATTCTTACTACACAGCTGGTAATGTATCTCACTTATAAAGAGAACTATCCCAAAAACGGATAAAAGAAAAGACCGCAGAAGTAGACTGGGATTAGAGTCGATGCTTCGGCTTGATTTTCACTTTTTTGTTTTGTTTAACTGTACAACACAAAAGCAAAGCATTCAAAAATAAAAGAGGCGTGGATACCCTTGTTACAAGGGAAATACTAAAACTTTAAAAGGCTTCTAAATGGCCAAATGTCCTGCAATGGCTTTAAGCGTTGCATACAGTGGTCAAACAACCACAATGTTCAAGCTTCATGAGAGTCAAGCAGCCTATCTTCTTCTACACTACAGTACAAGTTTGCGACTAATATGCAGTACAAACCACTGAACTACATCATTTTGTAATCATTTAATATGGCTGGGTGAATTAAGATTCGGAGGAGCGTGTCAATATCTGCTGAAGAAAATCGGTCAAACGAATCTCTCCCCAAAACTTGACAATACATAATACCATCAAGTCTTATGCTTAAGATGCAATTCCCCGCCCGTTCATGGTGAATGTCCCCATACTGTCACAATCAAATGTATACATTTTGGTCATCTGCACCACATTGTACAACAAAGTGTGAGGTCTCGAAGCTACATGAGCAGTAGCAAAGCATACCCACATCTTATAGCTGCACTGGCCTGTTCTTTAAGTACAGTAGTTTACACTGCTGAAATATGTATATCTCTTTCTAGTTTTTGTTTGGGGGGGGGGGGGGGGGGGGGGGGGGGGGGGGGGGGGGGGGGGGGGGGGGGGGGGGGGGGGGGGGGGG
>JBAMHX010000013.1:10245998-10266741 GCA_037177515.1 Pseudomugil tenellus
GAGCAGGGGTAAAGGATGACCACATCTTATAGCTTCAATGGCCTGTTTTTTAAGTAAAGGGGGTTACACTGGTGAAAGGGGGGGGTCTCTTTTTCGTTTTTCTTTGACCCCCCCCCCCCCCCCCCTCTGGAGCGATGACGTTAGCGCAAAGTGCAAATAAAAGAACTGCAGTTAATCACGAGGCTGTTAGAGGGGTAAAGCAGTGAGAAACAAATGGATTCTATAGATAAATAATGGATAAATAATGGTATTTTTCCCCTTCCTTCTCTTTTGTCCTTCTTCTTTAAGCTTCCCTCTAGTATGATTGGGAATATGGCTCCGTCTGCTGGTTATATGACTAAAACTTCTCAACTACATCTCATCAGAGCGATGCTGTTGTAAAATGACTGATGGGGGGCTCCGGTCTATCCAGTTATCTTTAGATCCTGGGACTTCATATGTCACAGGGGACGCTACTACAGCATCAATGGATCCTTCCTGTATCTGCCCTGCACCTCCAGGAGGCCCTGGCTTCATCTCCGCTGCCTGCGCTGGACTGGGGAAGTCTGCTGACGAATTGCTGTTGACGCCTGTTTCCGAGTCAGGTTGTTCCACCTTTTGGAAGTCAGGGGTATGATTCTTCTGACCACCTGCAAAGATGGTCTTGGTGTTCTCTACTGCCTGGGGGACTAAGACTACCTCTTCTTCCTCAGGCTGGAAGTACAGCATGGTATCTGGGCTTTCTGGTGGCATAGAGCGCAGCGTCCGGGAGATAACTGCAAGAAACACCATATGCAAAGATGAGCGAAGGTTTAGTCGCATAGTGGGTACAGTGAAGCAGATCTGTATATAAAATAACTTTTTTTTTTACTTTTAGATAAAACTCACTGGATGAAGGTGTGTAGATCTCCTTTTTTTCAGCATTTCCACTGAATGGATTAACTGATGGAAAGATGATGAGGCAGAATGAGAGCAGGAAAACCTGGAAGCAAAAATGAAAAGTTAGCAAAATACAGCAGGAAGACAGAGATATAAACACTCTTTGAACAAATAAGATACACAAATTAGCAAATAAATCCCACAAATTTACCATAACACAAGTGCTGGTTGTGCTAGCCTTCATAGTCGACATCTTCACCATTGACTGAAGTTTCTTCAGTTGCTCTATCAAGGACCTGTATGAATCAGTAGGAAATATTTAGATTGAGAAAGTTTGCATCAAATTCATTTCTGTTATTACACATTGAAAAATGAATAATATCAAAAGCTTCTTACATGTTCTGTTTATGAAGCATCTGGACTTTCTTTTGTAGTTCCAGGTTGTGTGCAGTGCAAATGGCAACCCTGTCAAAGACAGATTCAGTAATTATTATGTCTGGGCACACACATAGATTGAGACAAAGTCCTTAAAAGACATAATAAGCCAGTGCAAGCATGACACAGGCGCATTTATTTATCAGCTCTTTCATGAAATCTTGTTTTTTGCTTTTTGAATAGTGAGAAAAAAACCTCATAAGTATTAATAGTGTTATGATAATCTGACAAATATGGGCTCTTAGCTTTATGAAAGTTTAAAAAAACATGAGTAAAAAAAGCAATAATTGTCAGGTTTTCCTAACCAGGCCAGTTTTTCCACTTTGGATCTGAGTCATTACATAGAAAAATCTCAAATTTAGTACTGATATATTAAGAATAAATAAAAAAAACCCTGTTCATATTTATATGCATTTTAGCCTAACATTCTCACCTGTTTTCCAGTCCATCGACATATACTTTCTTCTTTTTGCGGCTCTCCTGAGCAGATTGCTTGTTCCGGATCTTCCTCCTGACCCTCTTCAAAGTCCTCTCCTCTGCCTGTTACACAGAGTACAGCTGGCTCTCAGCACATTTTTTACACAACAGGAATGCTTAAAACAGCCTTGATCAGCCACACCACAGAAAAAACAACAAATTGAAAATATTATATTCATCCCAAGAAAGCAGAGCGGGTAAGGGTGCAATAAAGTCATTATACAGAGATATAACACAGAAATTAACATGTATAAACTGTAAACAAGCTGCACTTTTTTATTTTAATAAATGTTTATGTTTATTGTTTTGCATCATACTTCTTGCTATGCTAGATGTTGTGCTTTCAATTCAGTATAAGCAATGCAGTGTTGATAAAAGACATTGTCAACTCAAACACATAACCTGAAAATTACCTTTGTGAGAGGCATATGTGTGGGAATGGTGGCCCCCTCTTTGGCCAAAAGTCGCTTTTCTTCCTCAGTGAGAACAATCTCTTTAAATTGGAACTAGATAGAAGAAAAAAAGTTATTTTTACTGGAAGAGAAAACACACTTTTATTGGGCATCAGTAACCAAATTATGAAATAAATATGTGAAAAAATATAATTAGAGTACGTGCACTGACCTGGTCTGCTTTGTTGGTCTGTGCTGAATCCGGATCCATATCCTCTATGGCCAAAGTACAAGGCAGCTCGTCTGTGATGTCCTCCTCCTCCACTTCCACTGCATCGCTCACCAGATCATCTGTAACAAAAACATATTCATCTATTTTAACTTGATTTTCTCAGTTTAAAGTATTTTTGTTAATCACATAAACTGAAGATGAGTCAGTAAATAAACAGCTGATATTTTGGAGTTCTTTTGTGAACACTTACCTAAATCAATAAAGACATCTGTGTCTGGCTTGTCTGCCCTCACACTCTGCAGCATGTCCATGTCCATGTCCATAGCTCCACTCTGCAGCAGGGAATAGCTGTGATCTGCTTGTACTGTTAAGGCCTCCAGGCTCTCAGTCTGCAGCTCTGTAGAGGTTATAGCAAGATCAGTCTGCACTGGGCTCGGCTGGGAATAGCTGGGACTGGGAACAATGTCACTGTCACTGCCATGAGGACTTTGGCATCCAGGAAGATTGCCATTCCCAGGCCCTGTGCTGCTGTCGTCAGAAATGCCGCTGTCACTCCCCATTGGAGAATGAGAATGACAGATAGTTTCTATGTTGTCATCTCCATCCAACAAACTTGACAGAAAATCTTCAGTATCCATACCAGGCAGCATCTGGAAGATAAAATGACAAAATAATTAAAAATACACACTAACATTACTGATTTATTCAATTTATTCATTCATTCATATATAATACATGTGTTTATTACACACACACACATATACACAATTATTTGTTTTTAAGTGCATAGCTTTTTCAGTAATTTAATAATAAGGACTTTGTTTCCTTTCTGAGATAAGTCTTACATTTTGTTCAGCCAGCCAGGATTCAATGAACCCATTCTCATCAGGAAAAAGGGGCTCAGCAGATCCATCCCCTCCATCATTGAACAGTAGCCCCAACAGGTCGGCTCCATCCATCTCTGAAAGGTCCTCAGTCACTGACATCTATGGCAAAATATACATTATATTTTTTATTAATCATATACAATAGTAAAGATATCATATTGAACAATCAATACATTACTGAATGGATGAATGTTGTATTGTCCAGGTCATCTCAACATTGTGTAGCAGTGTATTTAAAGATCTATCAACTTTTCTTTAAAATGTAGTTATAAGAAAATTTTAATAAACAAAAAATAAATGGCTGCAAATTATCAGATATATATCTGGATTTTGGACTGTTCATATAAAAGGTAATATTAAATATCCCACCACTGACTGGACATCTTATTAAGAAATCAATTTTTAAGTAAACCTCAAAAAATCATTACATTTTATTTGTGAAGCTGAGAAACAAATTTCTCTGGTGATTGCCATGCAATCACCAGGATGCGGTCGGACAAAAGGATGCAGTGGTGAAGGCTTATTCCCATGATGCTGCTTTGTTTGTCTTGGGCTCCACGTGGAAGCTGCAGTCATATGAATCCATATTTTGATAATAAAACTTTTCATGAATGTTATGAAGTGAGATAAATTATGCCTATTTAAAATTACAATAATCATATGCAATATGTCTATAAATCTATTTCGGTATTGCATCATCAAAACAGTCCATCATGACCTCATCCTTTACGGAGCCCCGCCCCCGTGCCCTTGTCACGGGTTCTGAATGCAATAGCAAGTGTCAAAACAAATAGCAGCATAGCCCTTCTTTTATAACCATATATTCAATGGTCATAACAGAACATATTTATTTTAAGAGAAAGAATTTAAGCATGCTGGTTGCAGGTTGTCTTAACTGGATAAAAAAAAATAAGTGCATTGTCTTCCAGTGTAACGTTAGGCGGAAAAACTTCATTAAACAAAGGTGCAAGAAATAAGGGGGGCAAAAGCTTTTTATTTCAGCCATCTTTAAAAATGTTATTGGATCATTATTTGTAACTGCAGAAACAGGGAACGCCCAAATGGCAAACATCGACATTTCTGCGCTTTACTTTAGCTTAATAATCCTGTCTTAATGCTTATCTATTGAAGGCGTGGTTCCTTCGCGCCGTGACAAAAAAAAAACAGCGATAAAGCGAGAATAACAACATCCATGTGTATATTTTCTTACCGTTTAATGTCAGGAGTCAATTTACAGTTCGAGTAAGTGCGTGTGAATGTCTTGTCTCCACTCAGATTTTTTCTTCTGCTGCCGTCTCTACAGTCAAAGCGCTTCCTTCCGAAACTACCTTCCAACAGGGCAAAAAATGCGTCATTACGCAAAGGCGGATGTGAGTTGAGCACGTGGTTGTCTTGGGTGTTTCTGGGAAATGTAGTAAAATGAAAAACTATGTCACGCCCCTCGATTGACCTGTTTTCTGCGGTTATAAGATGCCAGAATAATACAGTAAACAAAAATGCATGATAAAAATTTATGAAGCAAAAAGAAAACATAGAACAACGTAACCGGGTTGTTTTTTTGATGGGGACATTTTTGTTAAAAAAAAATAAAATAACTGGCTGCATATCATCAACTAATAATCAAGTAACTGCAGTTGGGTGTCAATTTAACCAATAATTACTTTTAAACGTTGGTGTATATATATTAAGTGGATGAGTGATGAAAGTAAACAAACACCAAAAGACAATATGCCTTAATTTTGATTGTGTTTAATATTAATTTTATTTTAGTCAGTGCATTAGAGTGGACATGGCATCATAGGATTTAAAGACTGGACATCTGAAACTCAAACAGAATTGATCTGCTATGTAGAAAACAAATTCTAAAAATGATTTTCTCCTCATTCAGTGATAACTCTGGTAGTTGGTAATATAGATATATTAAGCTTAATGTTATACACTGGCTTTTGAGCTAAAATGAAAAACATTGAGGTCCAGTCTAACAGCAGGAACATCTCATAGAGATACAGCAAATAAGATCTACATTCTTCATTTGTATCATCACAAACAATAATAAAACCAGATAATCTGATTTAATATCACAATTAAAAAGACACTAAGGCATTGGAGAAATTGTATGTATTTATATCTGCTTATTTTAACTTGATTTTAACTTTTTCCTTTATTTTTAGGCTACAGATAACTTTATTTTGTCAGTGTTTCAGCACAATTGAGCAGAAGAAAGATGTGAGCTAGCTTCACGCTAGCTGATTCAAGCTAATGCTGCATGCCTTCTGAGTATCATTATTTAGCTAAATAAAGACATATCTAAAAAGATCATTCAAAGCGCTTGTCAGAAAAAATGAGACAATAATTATTTACTTGCAGCAGTTTTCTCACAGAGACTAATTATACTTGTAAGAGGAGAGATACTAAGAAAACCCAGATTGTAGGAACCGAATGAGGTTTATCTTCCATGAATTTGATTTATATTATTGGATTCGAGGTTTTTTTCATTCTTATTATTTCTAATTCATATCATACAAGTTCATCTGAGACAAAAGTCAATACATTTCAAGAGGTAAGCACATTTTTGTCACAGAACCACACAGAGTTTAGATGTGTGCCTTAAGTTACGATACACTTTTAGTCGCTCCTTTTTATTTGTTGCTGATTTTTGTGTTACAGTTACAGTAGGCATGCTTTCCACAATCCGTCTCTTTTGAGCCCGATGTAGCAGGATCCTGTAGACCCCAGTTATGGAGCTCCTGCAGTCTTTGCCCTGGTTGTTCAGGATGTGCTCTGAACTGATTCCCAGAGTCTCCAGAGCTGCTTTCACCTCCAACTCTTCCTCCAGGAGTTCAGATGGATCCCTCTCTGCTAGATGGGATGGTTCTAGCTTAAATGGCTCCATGGCATGTGGAAAGTCAACAGGCAGAAGCCATTCACAGCCCATCATTTGCTCCACTGTACAGCGGTCAGATGGTATGGGCTGGAGGATTCCCCGGATCAGCCTCTGGCATGCCTCTGGCACCCAAGTGGGCAGAACGTAAGCCCCGTCCATGATGCATCGCTTTAGTTTGGCCACAGTGTCTGCCCTGAATGGCATGGTGCCTGTCACCATAAAGAACAGCATTACCCCCAGGGCCCAAATGTCAACAAAGACGCCAATATAGTGCTCATCTCGAAAGAGTTCTGGCGCAGCATAAGGTGGAGAGCCACAGAATGTGTTGAGGGTCTCATCACGACAGCTCAGTGTGCTAAATCCAAAGTCTCCCACTTTAACACAAGAGTTGCTGGTGTAGAAGACATTTTCTGCCTTCAAGTCTCGGTGGATGATGTTGTTTTCATGCTGCATCAGAAAAACAAAGAGTCATGCTGCTGGAAAAAAAGTTCCATCAAAAGTCCTGATTGTGCAAATGGTGGGAATTTGCCATTTTTACTACATCTAAGAATTGTTTGGCAAAAATCCCATGAAATGAGAATCATGTGAAATGGGAAAGTTCTGGTCTGATCTAGAATTACACCAACCCTGTAAAACATTTCGTTACAAGGATGAGAAACAAGTGAATGACAATTCAGATTGCTCATTCAAGTAGAAAATTATTCTTATCCCAGATTTATTTTCTGTCACAAAGTAACAGCTGTTCATTTGCAAAGTATCCTCAGGGCTTTGTGGTTGTTCTGTATAAATTTCAGAAAAATTAGCCTTATAAAGCACCAAAAAACCTAAACCAAACCTAAAAATTGATATAAAAACGGTTATTTAATACTTAGGATTTTACTAGATGAATAATTTATTTAAATGAGAAACTAATTCTGAGAAGAACAATCTGTGAATGAATGAGATTGTTTTGTCAGTTGGCATGAAATGACCTTATTGTTCACTTTGTCAAAAGTAACTTAATTTTTGTATATTTAACTAAACAAAAAATGTAACATCTTGTTCTTTAGTCATATTTTATTAGTTAGTGAAACTCAGTCAATTTGTCATAACTGCTTCAAGAAAAAGGTTTGATGATTATATTCATGGTACAATTATAAAATGATAATGATTATAATTGACTCCAATTATATTATTAAATATATGAATCCTATTATTATCCGATTTACTTTTTGTTTTCTCAGTTTAAGCTAAATTTACAAGTAGATACCATGTGCTTCACAGCAGAGACGATCTGAGCAAAGACAATCTTGCTATCAGTGTCCGATAGTTTTCCTTCTGTAGTAATCTTGGTGTAGAGCTCCCCTCCTGCTGCATACTCCATCACCAGGTGTAACCGTGACAAAGTCTCAACCACCTAAACAGAACAAAGATAAAGTAAGTATACATTCAAGATGGAGTGTTGAGGGACTGCTGGAAGAGAAGTTTGAGGCAAACCTCGTAGAGGCGGATGATGTTGGGGTGATGTAGTTTCTCCATGCTAGAGATCTCTCTGGACAGTAACCTTTGTGTCTTCTGATCAAGCTTGGTTTTGTCTAAGATCTTAATGGCAACTTTATCTGGTGATACCACAGGACAGGATCATGGTCATTCATAATATTCATAACAGAATGACAGAAAATGCCTTTTCATTTCACAACGCACAATCTTGTTATGTCGAGAATCAAACTCTCACATGAATATGACAGAAGGTCAACAAAATGAAAACCTGGGATTACCTTTGAAACAAAGATCTGCTCCTGACGCTACAAATACCAATGCTTTGTGGTTGCTAATTTGATGGAGGATTAGCAGTTTTCTTTATTGTGTTCTTCGACTGGGTCAATTTCTACTTTTAGCACTCTTAAATGCTCATTTGCTTTTATAAACAAGGGGGAAATTCCTTTATTTCTGTCATACTGCAGTGACTCCAAGCACAAACAGATGGCTCAAAACAAATCAAATTAATTATGACAGAAAACACAATGGCGAGCACTGAGCTGGTGCTTTGTTTGGGATCAAATGTAATTTACACATAACAAATTTCAAATTGAGACAGATATTTAGAAGGAAATGCTTAGCTGTCCGCCTTTAAATGATTTATAAAGTTACATGCAACACTACTCGGGTGACTGAAAACAGAAAAGTAGCAAAATGGTGTTGAGATATCTAATTGTGCTTCAGTATGTATTATTAAGGGGGTATTAGGCTCCGGTTCAGCTGTGGCATATCTGTTGATAGGAGCGTTCACAATGCACTGCAGACCCTGTTGTTATGCTATGGATTGCATGTATACACACACACAAATCTACATTGTGCAGACAACTCAAGAAAACAAGGAAAAAGATGCAACTTTGAAGCCACCTGAGCGCCACTGCACGAACACAGAGCTACACACTCATCTTCATCTCTCTCTAAAGCCTTTGATGAAGCTTGCAGCAATTTTAGCTGTCGCTAAGGAAACTGGAAATCTCTAATCAATCCATCTGCTCAAGGGCAGCAGACTGAGTGTCTCTTTGTGGATGATTCAGCCCCACTGGCCAAGCACACATGGCTTTGTCAGTGAAGTGCTACAAAACAACACTTTTTGATTGTCTTAGTCTATCGACGGCTTATCAGCCAATTTATAACTTAAATAATTGCAAAGCCAGTGTGATCATGTGCTTACCTTAAAATTTCCTTTCATGTCCTTTCAGCAATAATCATTATATCAAAACGCCTTAGCTTCTACCTGTCTCCAACTGGTCATGTTAGGGTAATGTGATTATTTCCACTGTACAGGTGCCTTTAGTAAAGTTAGATGACATTGATAGCAGGGATGGTTTTACCTTTAGTGAGAGCATGAATGCCTAGCTTGACATGGGAGAAATTTCCACATCCAATCTCTCCACGAATCTTGTAGAAAGCAATTCTTCTGCCCACAGTCAGTTCACGAACCACCCTGTTACCAAATTACATATCAGAAGTCGCAACGCAACAATCCTTTATGATTTACAGTAAAGCAACTTCAAAGAGAATTACATTTCTATCAGAATCAATCCAAACAGAAAGAATGGTTGAATCTAAAGACACAAAAGTTTAAAAGTCTCATCTGTTGAATCTTACCTTTCATCCTGGCACATATCCAGATTCAGCCTTTCCAGTGGGGTGAGACGGCGGACGGTGGCCCCCTCATCATCTGTGTTGATGTCGGAGCTGTCCTGACGACTCCAGCGGTTGTACCTATGGCCACCAGTACCCACAACCGTTCCTCCAGCAGAACTTCCAACAGAGTCTTCATTAGAGACCCTGGAATCCGCTCCAGAAACGGAGCTGTTCCCAGTGGTGGCTGCTGTTCCAGACGCAGGTTCAGCCCCTTCTGGGCTGCTCTCTGAGGGACAGACAGCAGTCATCCTGCAACGGATGCCCCGGGTGAACAGGCTTAACTCATAACCAGGAGTGACACGGCACTACATGTTCTGTAAGAAAGTGTTATATTTTCCAAATAAAAAAGTTAAAAGCAAATGTTTCAATAACACATTTAGAATAAACTCAGTTTCACTAATGGCATAATTTATGTATTTCAAAGCTCAGTAAAACCTGTTTATGATTTTAAAACACACTACCTTTGATATGAAAATCGCAGTTGTACCTTATATTTTTATGTGTACACATCTATGATATGTGCTTTGCATAAAGATTTAGCACACATGAAGAGATGTAAAATTGAAAACATAAACAGGTAACAAATAAATATAATCTACTCATCCATGTGAGGACTACACTGACTTAAGATATATCCAATGTAAAAGTAGCTGAAAAACATTTCTACCAGACAAAAGATACTTGACTTACCTTTAAATAGTTGAGCCATTTACAATTTAAATCCTGTTATATTTGCCTTGTCCAAATATAAATGTAAAGATAGACGAGTCAAAGAATGTTAGGATGTGTTATTTTCTTTCTGTATTTGAGCTGAAAAGGACGACACCAGTCGTCCAAAAGGTCCAATTTCATGCTTTATCCAAAAAATACCAAATCCTCTGCAGCTGAGGCTGTCTTCACCGCAGTGGAGTTTCAGTTGTAGTTTTCCATCTGAGCCTTAAATCTGTTATAAATCTCTTGTATTTATTCAATCTCAGCTAGTTGATGACCTGCTTCTCCTCACTTGTGGCTGCTGAAGAAAAGTTGAACAGCGCAGCGATCCAATAAACTGTATGTTATTGGATTCATGCTCACTGTAGACTGCAGTGTCTTTAATGGACTGTTGCGTTGAGTCTCCAGGGTATAAATAAGCCACAGGTTGTGGAGGAGGGAAGTGTAGCTGGATGTGGGAGGTTGAATAATATCAGGGTCCATCCATGGGGGGAATGGCAACCTGGAATGAACAACAAGAAAGATCCAGATGTTTTTTTTTTAAAAAAAATCTATTTCATGCTTTCAGTAGAGATCATTTTAACTTAGCTTCTTTTTAAACTATTTCATCTTTTTATTTAGCGTTTGCATGAATATTTTACTTCTAAATTGGCAAGAACTTCATTTTTAAAAAACTGTGAATTTTCTATATCTAAGGTGTCTTTCCAAATAGTAGAAAACACATTTTTCAAGCCTCCACAGGTAAAAGTATGTTTGCAAAACCTAGCTTGTATGTGTATGCAATATATGCTAGAATCCCCCTTGATATATAAAGTTATTATTATTTCAAATGTATTTTCATGACAACGCAGGCTATGGTTGCCATGAGAGCCAGAATATTACAAATAGATATTTCTTCATACTAAAAAACTAAAACCTTAAATATTATTATGATTAATACAAATCAGTCATTTCAAATACAGTGTGAGTGATGGTTATAATTTCTTTATGCATTATTATGCATGTCTCAGTGTGGTCTGTGGTTGTGTACGAGTGTAATTAGTGTTTTGCTGCTGCCAGAACATAGATCTGTCCAAAGACAAGAAAAAGCCAGTAAAAGGTGAAAATTATACATGATCATGCAAAAAGATTTTTCTCAATTTTCAACAAATAAAACACAGTGATAGTTTAATTTAGTTGCTTAATATCCAGAGTTTATGTCTTCAGGTTTTAATGAAATTACATTGTAAAAGAACTTAAATTTAGATTTACTTTCTTTAGCTTTGTTTCTGACTCATACAAGAAGCATTGTAAATTTAGGAAAGGTCTGTATAAGCCACATTTACTTATCATCATTGATGAAACACATTACTTGCTACTAATATTATTTAAAGATATTAGTATGCGTATTTCACCATATTTTAGAGGTATTGTAGGTGAATTACAAAAAAAAATGCAGCAATGAACTCACAACACAAACTAAAATATAATATCTTCTCAGTAAATTAATGAGTTGAGCTAAAGGCAAGTGTTTTGTTTCACAACTGTACTATAAAAAAACAGTCCAACATGAGTCATTATGTGTCAATCTTTAACATCATTTGTGTCATATGTGATATACATTATATAGAATATGTGATATTCTGAGACTTTTTGCATCACCTTATAGTAAAAACTTGGCTGAAAACTCTGTTGGATACAAAGTAAAACTTGTCTTATGGCACCTTTTGCACTAAAATTGTTTTGACATATCATCCAGTAAGAAAGTTACATAATGTTTGCTTATTTATTTTAGGGGTGGCCGAATCTGGTTCTCGAAAGTGTTGGGAGTTTCGCTGCAGCAACACACCTGAATCAAATCAACATTTAATCAGCAGATTTGTCCAGAGTTTGATTTCAAGTTCTGCACGAGTTTGCTAATTAAGTCTGATGTGTGTCAGGTGCATTTCATGTTAACAGATAAAAAAAAGAAAAATGAAAAGAGCGACACCTGATGTGAGATGCTGAATAGGAGTTTTAATCGTTTTTTGTTTTTAATCGTATTTGCTAGGGACAGTAACTCTATCTCTCATTTGTCTCTATATTAAGATGAATGAATCTATATTGAAGCCACACTTGGAAATCAAAGCAAGTCTTCTTTGTGGAGCATTGAGTCTCCTAGCCTTCAAACGCTTTCCTCCCATTTTACCATGAATATCTTGGCATTGATCTCAGCCCACCTAAAAGGAGTAGCCTATCTGACAGAGGAATAACCTCCACTTTACAGCACAAAGCAACATGTGCTGCCTTTTATGTGTGTGAAAAAAAGAATAAAGACAACCTTGCATCAGATAAATAGGTAATAAAACAGTAAGTTAAGTTCTAGAAGAGTCATAATGAAAACAAAGAGGAAAATAAAACTATCCTTAAAAATTAAACTTTTAGTATCAAAAGTATTCTAAAAACTGACGTAAAGAGGAGACATTGTTATATTTACAGTTATTTAGTGCTAAATTATTGAGTACTCCTGTTTAAGCATGTGCACAAGCAAACTAAAACATGTACAATCATGCAGAGCCAGACAGAACTACCTTTTGCATGTTGAATAAATAGAAATCTTGTGACAAATTTAAGCACATTATGCTCCGTTTTTACTTTGTTTTGGTTGAAAATGTTCAAACTTTTAACGCCTGTTCATTTGGAAAACTATTGAAGACTATATTTCACACTTTATGGGATGTTTGTAGAAAACTTAAATTCAATGATTCAATTTATTAACTGATTTAAAATCCATTTCTGCATGCAAATATAATAACTGCTCTATGTGTAATATGTAGATAGATTACTAAAATAAGTACAAAATGAAAATGAAAAACTGCAGCCAGTCTTGTTGTTTATCACAAGCAAGCTTTGAGTGTGCAGACAGACAGCCTTTCATCAGCAGACACAATCAGCTTTCCCAAGTACAGGCTTTCGCTTACTCACCGCATCATCACTAATTTGTGAAAGAATCCCTAAAGAGTTGTTTGGCCAGTTCACTCTGTTCCTGATTGCACTGCTGGCATCAGCAGCCTCTTCACACACCCCCAACAATGGAAAACACAAGGAACCATGGGATCAATTACCTGCTCGTTCCACCTGTTACATCCCTTTTACATTCAGGAGAATGCATGCAGTGTGTTTGGTTATACAGAGTGAAAGTAGAGAGAGGCTGCTTCTTCCATCACCATCTAAGAAACGCATAAATGCAGGAAAGTTCCCATTCTCTCTTTAACTCCTCATGTTCAACAATCACACACCCACAGAAATATGCACAAGCACAGTAGGGGTCAATACATACACACTAGTCTGCACACACAGACAGTGAGCTGTCACTACACAAAGCTCACCAGTGTGTTAATTGAGATGAACATTTCAGAAGAATAAAAAGTGAAAGAGCTGCAACTATATAGGTACTTAGAACTGAGAGACGGGCCTCTCTAGAATCTGTGGGGCACATATTACACATTTCCTCTGAAGTCTTGATGAATTCTTGTCTTTTTTATCATGATGTGTGTGTAGAGAAAAAGAAACAAGAAACAGAAAACCTTATTCCTGTCTATATACATAGAGAAAGATACTGTGAAAGCAACTACATCTTGGTGAACAGTCCAGAGACGTTTGTCTCTGAGGCTTTAACAAAGTTACCATAACACTGAGCACAACAACATACCAATAAGCTGGCATCTGGTTGTAATCTAAATTCATTTAATTTCTCCAGCTCTAAAGAGCTACCCGAGTTTGCATGTTATTCCCAACACATCAAAGACGCTTGCATCAAAGTAAAATCACAGGAAGCATGATGTTTCATGTTGTCTGACTGATTGATGATCAAAAGAATACGATTAAGTACAAATTTTATTCAGGTGCAGAAAAAGACTCTCGAAGGGATTATCTTTGCTCTAACATAAGGAAACAGATTCACCAGCTGTTTTTGATGCATTTAAAAATTACCTGCTTAATTCTTTACATTTTCCAGAATTTACTTCTCGAAGAAGCTCAAATATCTCTATACTGTTGTAGTTAAATATGCATAATGAAGCACTGGGATGACTCATTCCATCAAAAGTGTTTGGTAAAGTGATTGAGACATGCAAATCTACCTAGCTGACTGAACTGTCCCTGAGTTTTAAATTCACACTACATTTTACTATTTAGAGTAATGCAGGATTTTGGATAATTTCATGCAATTCTCACCCAATTCTCACCAGTTTTACTATCATGCAACTGAACAGGCATTATTCGTGGTTACCAGTCCATTTGTATGGACATTGTGGCCCTATTTCACATCCTAGCAGGTAGAGTATGTTGTCCATTTATATCTCTATTAGCACTACTGATACAGGAAGACTCGTAGTCTAGTCCAACAGGACGTTGTTTTCCTTACTACTCCTTCGCTGGCCCCCAGTTGGTGGATACAACATCAAACATTTCAAATTAACACATAAATAATAAAGTTATCGCCATACAAGTCTGAAATTTGTCATTATTTTAGTGGGGAAAAAAACAAATTTGGAAAAAAGTACCTTGTCACAGCTGAATCAATAAAAAAAAAACTTTATGCTTCTAAATAAAGATTCTGCAAGGTAAAGATCCTTACATTAATATAGCAATCACATTTCTATATCAACTGTTGGATTAAATATTTTTCACATTTGGGATTGTTCCACTCACTGCTACAGATAATGTCCATTCAGTTGGGTAATATTCTGGTGCAATTCTCACAGAACAAACCGAAAAAAAATCATAAATAAATAAGTTCACTGCCCATATTTGTCATTTTCAACTTGTAAGCAAATAAAACCTAACCAGACTGTAACAGGTAGACTACATTATGGTCTGCTGACATAAGAAATTCAGAATCATGGTAGACTCAAGTTACCTTTATGAGTGTGAGTGTGTGTGTGTGCATCCTTCAAATGTGTGTACATCTCCCAGATCAGCTTTATTGTCAGTGGTGCATTAAATTCTCAAACTAACATTTGCCATATAAAAAGACTTATAATGGAAACATTAAATATAGGAGTACGTTTCTGTAGCGTGATAAAGTATCTTTTAATAAAAATATTTTTAATGAAAGAAATGACTCAGTTAAGAGGAAAACCTATCTGCGACAAAGATAGTTAATATCCCTCACAGCAGGCCATTCTCTATGAGCTAAGGCATCCCTTATCATACCAAACAAAAACAGCAGATATGTTACACGTGAGAATTAGTCTTACTTGTGCGCGTACAGTATCTTCATGATCCTCTGCGACCCTCTTTAACGATCTCGCAGCCAAATCCATCCTCGATGCCCGGTGACATTGGGCGCACTGGCTCCGGTGCGGTGCAGCTGCTCCCCGGCTCAGTCTGTTGTTAAGGAAATCCGTTTAACAAGCAGAGGGATCCACCAATCAGAGATGGTGTTTGAAAGACACCATGCGTTCTGTAGCCAATGAGAGGCAAGAATTAGAAGCAATTTATTTCAGTAACACCGGAGCTATCCTACTGAACAGAGCTTGTTTGCGTGCGTTCATTGGGCGGGACCACAAGGTAACCGAACCTGTCAGTCACGCAACGTGTTCCCTGGACAGCAAAGGTTCAAGGTGGGGTCAGGGGACCAACATAGGGCCCTGTTATTAAACAGGGTTTGGTAGACTTACACATAAATGTAACGTCTACATGTACTTAAATTACATGTTTGGAATAGACCTAACTCCTTCATTGTTATTTGTCTTTTTTTTTTTACACAACAGAACCAAACTGAAAGTCGAGGCAGACTTTGATTTTTTTGTGAAACATATCTCAAAAAGATCTTCTGTTAAATGAATTGACCAACTGTTTAGTTTTTAAGTTGTTTTTATTAAAAATATTGTCCAAAAACTTTTAAACTCTAATTTAGTAGTCAACGTCCAGGCATTCAGGCAAAGAGGGGGAAATGTTCTATACAGGGAAGTGAAGCTGCAGCTGGAAGTTGGTTTAACAACTGGTGTTCTTTATGAAACATGGACAGTAGGACATTAAATAAACACATATTCATAAGTTACAGTATACACTGCCGCTTTTATACTAATATTTAACATCCTATTTTATCTTTAAACCACCAGACTTTCACTATACAGAAGCAAGACAAGCTCATTCTCAAAAACTTTTTACAATGAACACAGTAATAAAAAAGAAAATGTAAAATAAACTTGAGGATACAGAGAAAAATCTGTAACTTATAATACAAACTTCATGAGCCTCTGCGATATTCAACTACTCTTAAATTGTCTTGGCAAGAAATCTGAGATCATGGGATAAAATATGCAATTAAACTGGCAAAACAAAATGTGTAAAAATGGATTAATTAAGCACTAACAAGATATTATGGAAAACCTCTTTTAAATAACTTGAGTATGACAAACTTGTTGTAATTAATGCTTCAAAATGTGATGGAAGCAGTAACAGACATTCAAAATGACAACTGGACTTACTTAGTTGATATGCTGTCTACCCACATGCAGGGTTTTACAAATGAAAGTGTCTGTCGCAGGATACTGCTGCTATTGGAATTGGAAGTGTCCCACACGTCATTACAGATTATTCTCACACTACCACGGCTTGTTCTGCATCCTCCACATTCACCATCTCTCCCTCCAACTCTACTTCCACTTGAGAGTTCACCACCTCATGCACATCAACATCAGCTGTGGTCACATGGACCACCTGGATCTGCAGCCCTGCTTGTTTTAATCTCTCCACATCCTCTTCACACATTCCCCCGACCCCTCCGTCCTCCACCACAACAGTTGCAGTCTCTTCCATTTCCATCATTTCTAAAGGCTCGACTGTGACGTGTTCCACCTGAATGCTATCATCCAACAAAACGGTTTCAGCGCCTTCTATACTCTGTGTTGCTATAGTGAGGGCGGCAACTGCAGCAGAGTCGGTGACGAGAAGTTCTTCTGTTGTCTTATCCTCAACTGAATGCACATCTTTAAGGTGGGTCTTTAAGTCTTTGGCGTGAGTGAACCACATATCACACATAGTACAGTGATTTGGCTTTTCTCCGGTGTGGCTTACGAGATGATCTTTGAAGTGGTCCCAACTGTTGAAAACACTACTGCATACCTGAAAGAGAAGGAAGGGAATAATTGTAAGTCATGGGGTACAGTTACATCATATGTTTTTTGTTAAATATGGAATTAATAATTCCAAATTTAAATCATTGTAAATTGAAGTATCAATCTTCAAAATTTTCAAGTTTACGTGAAAAAAAATCAAATCCAAATTAGGATTTTTAGATGTTTGCATGGTTATTTTTCACCTCTTTAAAGAGAATTTAACTTTTGGAATGAAAGAGGAATAAAATCTAGTGTAAACGTGGCCTGTCACAAAAACTTACCAGCACACTTCCGTTTCAAAATCATACAAGCAAACTGTTTACTTCAAGTCAATGTGCAGGTTGCTACCAAATACCACTATTACACTAAATACTAACTGCAAGGGTTATGAAACGATAAAAAAATGACCATCACAGTGTTTAGGGATCTTCAGGTGATTCCACATCCTTGTTAGCTTGTTATGTACTCTGCAGAAGCAAGTTGTTGCCAACTACGACCGTGAGAACAAAATGATGTTTTGTTCTTGTGGCCCTAAATAAGAAGAAAAAAGGTTCTTGCTTAATGCATGAAAATTGAATTTGATCCCAGATCAAAATTGATTTGTGAAGTACCTTGAGACGACATTGTTGTGAATTGGCGCTATACAAATAAAGTTGATTTGAATTGCAGAGTAGGCAACAGGTTTTAGGGTTCGTATCAAGATGATAACTCACCTGTTTACAAAAGTAAAAAATATACTGCTTCAGCTCCCTTTTTGCTTTTCCACAGTTAAGAGTCACTAAATCTACGTCTACAATTTAAAAAGCCATATCAAAATATGGCTTTCTCAATTGTGCTGACTTGCAAGAAAAGCGGTAGCCTTGTCATTACAGAGGTGGATTGGGGGCTAAAGGACATGGGTTTGAGACCCTGGTGTGTCGATTACTTTGGGCCCCTCAGGAAGGGCCTTAACTTCTCCCTGGTGGCCAAAACATGACTGTGCAGTGTTCTCTCATATTACTTAGTCTAATGTAGTAGATATAGGTGAAATGCATTGATGAATTTTCCAACCTATACTGAACAGAATACACTATGAAGACATTATTTATTGATCAAATTTATTGCTTTTGCAAATATTAACTATTTAATGGGAGGCCTGCAACACATCACAAAAAAGCAGGGACAAGACAAGTGCATGTTTGCCACTGTGTTACATCACTTTTACTGTTAAAAACACTAAAAACATTTGAGAACTGAGAATAGTAAAAGCTAATGTGGTGAGAATAGTATTTGTTGAAGCTTTGTAAGTCGGAATTGTTTCCCACTCTTGCTTGATGTACAACCTAAGTTGCTTAACAGTCTGGGGTCTCCGTCGTCATATTTTGAACTTCATAATGTGCCACACATTTTTAATAGTAGACGGGTCTGGATTTCAGACAGGTCAGTATAGTACCTGCACCCTATTGTTACGAAGCCTTGCATGTACCTTTCAGCAGTAATGGTGTCTCCACAAAGTGCAAGTTATCCACGCTATGGACACTAACACAACTGCACAATAGGCGGTTTTCTAGAAGCCTCTGTAGAACTTGTCAGACGTGTTGTACATGTTCTGACTGGTTGTGGAAGAAAATAAGAATATGATCTAAATAGACAAAAAAGTGGTTCAGGGAATGTCTTAGCACATAATTAACCGAGGCCTGGAAGACTGTTGGAGCATTATAAAGACCGAAAGCCATAACTCTAAATTTCAAAATGGCTTAAAGAAGTGTTGCAATAACAAACCAGTCATCTTCCTCTTTCATCTGGAGGACATGATATCCATGATTTCAAAAACAATTTGAAATGTGAACTCACCAGACCACATCACACTGTTCCACTTTGCATCGATCCATCTGATATGAGCTTAGTTTATCAATTTAAACATTAAATATCTTGTCTTTGTAGTGTATTCAACTGAATAAAGGTTAAAAGGATTAGACACTTCTTGTATTCTGCTTTTATTTATTACTTTACACAATGTCACAACTTTATTCAACAGGGAGTTGTAACTATGCGTAAATGTGAAGATTTTGGGAATACAAGTACTGTGTTTTTGTTTGACTAAGAATTAAATTTTAAACTTCTGAGGGATTTAGTTATAACAGAGTAGTAAATTTTAAACTTTGAAGAGATTTAGTTAAGTGCATTATGAATTCCTGCAGATGACCAAAAGAACAGGGAAACAGTTTATACTCCGAGATCGTCCCAGAAGTTTAACTTATTAATTCTACAAAATAGTGTGTTCAAATCACAAGTTTAGAATTAAAATAAAAGTTACATTCATGGAGCATTTACAACTAGAAAGTCAACAAATGTCAAAACACCCAGGAAAACAATAAGCTCATGTTCTTCCACGGTTGCTTTGACTTCAGTCATGTTGAACATTATGTTGGAATGAACAAATATTCCTAACCATGGTTTTAAGAAAAAAGAATAAATTCTGAAAGTGTTTTCTTCCTCATGACACTAGAGTGGTGGTAGAGCACTTGATCTTGGTTCTGAACAAAATATACCTGGCACTCGTAGAGTTTCTTGCGTCCTTTCTTGGCTCCAGCCCCATTCTGACAGGCTGCCATATGGCACTTCAGTGTGCTGTTCCTTGCAAATCGTTCATGACAATCTGGACATTCATAAGGCTTTTCCCCTAAAAAGCACAAAAACACATGTTAGTAGACATAGAACTGGATATATTGTCAGATGAACATAATAAATCATGGATAGAAATGTTTGAACACCTCAAGCCTAATCTGTTACACTTTTTCCATATTCTCACCAGTGTGTTTCCGCAAGTGTTCCTTAAAATGGCCAAAGTGGTCAAAATGCTTCTTGCAGTATTCACAAACATGCACTTTCTTCTGGGGTTTTTGGCTTTGAGATAGTTCCTCTGCATCAAAATGAAATGTGTTGATGTGCTGCTTTAGGGCTCCTTCCCGTGTGTACGCTTTGCCACAGTGGCCACAAACATGGGGTTTGTCCAGTGTCCCCTGGTGAGTTTTTAGGTGCTGCTTCAGATGATAGTACAGCTTAAAGCTGCGGTCACACTTGGTGCAACGGAACATGTTGTCTACTTGGGATATTTGGACCTCGACAACTTCGACGTTTTCCAGTACTTTAGCTGCTGCCACCATTTCCTCCTGATATACAACTTCCTGCTTAACATAAAAGCAAATGAACCTGTAGTTCATCCTTTAACATTTATAAATCGCATTTACACAAAACCACACATAAACCACATTTAAAAAGATAGAAAAGTCAACCTACCTCTTCTATCCGATTTCTCTTGATCGTCTGTGTCGTTTGTTCCCCTTGCTGGTATTTGCTAGTTATGTCAGCAAGAAGAGCCAAAGCTGAGTCATCTGATGTTTCCTGAGCACTTTTTGCTCCATCTACCACCTCTTCCAAACCAGACTCCTCAACCTCAACAGGGGCCTCTCCCATTACCTCAATCTCTACCTAGAAAAAAGATCCATTCTTGATCACTAAATATAGATTTTGATAAAACATTAAAAATCAAATCAAAATCAAAAATCAAATTTATTTATATAGCACTTTAAACAACCAAGGTTGAGGACAGAGTGCTTTACAAAAAATGGCTATAAAAG
>JBAMHX010000013.1:10274346-10285498 GCA_037177515.1 Pseudomugil tenellus
CCCCCCCCCCCCCCCCCCCCCCCCCCCCCCCCCCCCCCCCCCCCCCCCCCCCCCCCCCCCCCCCCCCAAACACAAACTCCACCGTTCTAACCTTCCACAAGCTAAAGCTCAAACCAGCACCCTTCTCACTGTGAGGCCACAATGCTAACCACTGGTCCACCATGCAGCTCCAGACAGATATTTGACTCTTCTAATCACTTAGCAGTGTGTTAATCGCTCCCAGCTGCATGACCTTCCGCTGCAGACAGACAAGCTGATTTGTACATGCATACTTTTTACAGCCAGTTTACATAATCTTTTATGTCACTCAGATTACTGTTTGAATCTCCATTTAAAGTTGTACTCCCTGCAAACTGTGAATAGTTAACAAGAAATGGAATGTGCCTGAGGAATTGCTTGGTAAACACTTGGAACAGCAGTTTAAGCCACAAATGGATAATCTGCTGTTTTCGGTGGTTCTTGGTAACTAAATGTCTTGAAGTTTTTGAATGATGTAAATTAATAAATTAAGCATTCCACTTTGGCCTGCCCTGTACCTTATTTGCATGTCTATGATCTTCATATTTTCTTGGTTTCAGGTCAGCATGTATCTACTTTATCTTCATTCTTCTATTAACTCTATAATAAAGGAATGATTGATTGACATTGCTTGCTAGCTGTGGGAATCGTGCAGAAACATGTTGGACAGTCTCCAGGGTTCCGCCTTCTGTTCTTTTCACTTCTGCCTTTGCAGAAAATAAGAACACAATTGTGCAATCTTTACTGTCTTCTTTGCAATTCATTATGTACCCTGGACTTTTAAAAAAGTAAAACAGAAGCATTTTAGTTTACAAGGCAAATTTGTTTCACTATCTCCATGGCTCACATATCTAAAGTCAACCCAGAACCTACTTTTTTTCCTCCTCACTCTTCCCTTGTGAGAATTTGTCAAATTGTCAGTTGCTGTAAACATTTCCTTTGCAGAATGTTTTGTATCCCGTGACCATGACAATTTCATGCTGTGGGTGTTTTTTAAACTTGAGAAAAGTGTACGCATCAGCATACAGCTGTATGAACTTTGTTCTCACTATAGATAGGAAAACAACAGTCTCGGTATAAAAGGGGGGGGTCAGCGGAGGAGGAGGCTTGTTTTTGTTCAAGAAGTTGCCTCGAAGCAAAGCTGAACAGAGGGAAGGAAACTTTTTAACTAAAAGGTGAGCAGCAAACTTTTTACTTTTGAAAAACATTCTTTAGAATGTGATAGATTACAACTAGTAAGATATTGGCCAGAATTTGGCAAATGTGTTTATGGTTCATACTGTGTCTCACTTTATCCGACTAGTCAGTCAAAGATTGTTATTTTTGACATGAAACTTTCTTCCTCTGACATGAAACTTTCCTCCATTTGGTACAACAGTAAGACATGTAAAATACAGACATTTCCAAGCATGCATACTTTTTAGGTATTTGCTAAGTGTTCTTTTTTATTCAATGTGTTTTTAAGTGTAATTTGTACAGAATGTGGAAATAAATGCTTTCTTCACTCAGTTTACTTCTTAGCATGTTAAGCACAAAGTGAAAAGTTAGGAAAGTTTAACTGATTTGACTCTTTGTACGGTTGACCCACTTTTGTCTGCTGAGCTTGATTAATTTTTTTTCTTCTTCTTTCACTCTTTGCTTACCATTTTCTAACTCTGTCCCTCCCACCATGCATTATACTCTCTGCTGTGCAGATCAGGGCAGTGAGGAGGCACCACAGAGATGTGGGCCCGCCTCAGCCTGCTCCTCACTCTCTGCCTGCTCCACGGGGGCGGTGCAGAGAGTGAAGGGGGTGGACCTCGCTGTCAGCTGCCACCAGCCTGGAATATTGGGGAGGTGGAGCCAATGAAGGGGTCGATGGGCCGGGTGACAGTTGTGGCCCTTTTACAGGCCAGCTGACTGTTCTGCTTGGTGCAGGCTTCCAGGTATGGGACAGCCATACTTTGATCTCTCCTGAAAAAAAGAAAAAATAATGGATAGCTCTGGATTTAGATATTTTATGATCTGTCATCATTTTCATGGTCCGACCTGCAAGATTTACCAAGTTGGCTGCAAAGTTTTTATCAGTTATATACAAGTAATTATTAGTAAATGTATTATCTGAGCCATATTTTAAACTTATATTTTCTGGTGTTATTTATGACCAGAATGGCTGACCTGCGCCAGACATTGGAGAGTCAGGGATTGAGCGATGTGGCTTACATGGTCATAAACCACCAGGGGGAGCAAGCACAGCGCCTTCATCCCTTGCTGGCAGAGAGACTTCCACAGGGCGTCACACTCTACAAACAGGATGGGCAACAGTCTAATGTCTGGCAGACACTGGGTGGAGATAAAGATGATTTTCTCATTTATGACAGGTTTGATTCATCTTTCAGTCAGATTTTGCAAGGGATATAACTTTTTTATACTTAATCTCGTCATGCTTTTCTGTCTCTTTGCTGTCAGATGTGGCCGTCTCACCCATCACATTTCACTTCCATACTCCATCATTGGACAAGGCCATATTAAGGAGGCAATCCAAGATGCTTACTGCAAACGCATATGTGGCGAGTGTTCATATGAGGTACACACTGCAAAAAATCAAAAAACAAACAAACAAAAAAAAACTGGCATATGATCTAACTTGAGCAAACAGGATTCCTCAGCAAATATGTTGGCAACACATATAATGAAAAGTGCAATTGCCGTGTTTGTTTTTCCACAGACTGCCGAGATTCCAGAGGAGTGCAAACCGAAAGCAGATGTAGAGTCTGATGCAGTTGGTAGTCAAGATGGAGGTGATGCAACCAAACGTGATCACAATCATCATCACGGCCATGGTCATCATGGTCATCATGGTCATCATGGTCATCATGGTCATCATGGTCATCATGGCCATCATGGTCATCATGGCCATCATGGCCATCATGGGGATGTTCATGTCTTCCATCCCCATGGTTTTGGCCAGGGTCATGATAACAACCACGGTCATCACCATGGAAATCCTGATAGTGCTGTCCATGGCTCTGACTTTGGACAAAGTCAAAGTCAGGGAGGTTTGGGATCACAGGGAAATGTTCACCAGGACACGGCATCTCAAAGTCAGCATCATTTAGACTTTAATCAAATGCAGCAAGCAGTGCACATACAGGAGATGTCACAGAAGGTGCAAGGAGCCCCTTCTGCGCCTTGAGTAGCACAGAAAGGCAAGTGAAAGTTCAACTTCAGCTGACAGCGGACAGCAGGCTCTGACAACGAAGCCTCTCCTAAGGCCAGCTGATGTTGACACTGACGCAGGTTGTTTGGCGATGCAGGGAGTGAGCAGCCGCTTGGTCTCTGACACTGTGATGAGGCGTTGCCTGCCTCCTGACAGTGACAGGGGTTGATAGACGGCCCAATTAATACTGTCAGAGAGACCTGACAGTGACGCTTGCCTCCTGCTGCCTGACAGCAGCCTGAGCCAGCTCAATGAGCCTGACCCCCTGGTGTTGCTAGCTGAGGATGACAGCAGATGTAAACTGGCACTGATATCAGCCAGCAACTGAGGTCAAGTGATCTTTTTACCAACAAGTATTACCCTGGGACAGGGGAATGAGCAACCCTGACAGCAAAGATGTGACAAAATTGAGATCACTAAAAATGCCAACCAGCTTCTGTAATTTATACAGCTGCACTGCACACGCCATGTCTGCGGTTGCTCTTCTCCTGTCTCGGGAGTGCATGTGGTTGGTATGTTCGTAAACTGCCTCCTCCATCTTTTCTCACCATCCTTTATGAAGCCAGGTGCAGAAACTATGCTCTAGTGGCGCCTGTATGATGTTGGGATGGGGAGAGAGGGGGGGATAGTTCAAGAACATGATCAACAGTTTTAACATTTTAAAGTTCAGAGTAAAAAAAAATTCTCTACAATTTAAAAAATAAGGGGGCAAAAACAGTGCATTAGATATTATGGATTTGGCAATTAACTAGCTTTAAAAAAATATATGTAAAGGCCTTTTTTGTCAGGTATACCCCAAAGTATAGGCCAATAACTAGGAAAGCAAACTTAAAATAGTGTTATTGATCAGCCTTGAACATGTTATAAAAGTAATGAGGACTTTATTTTTGTTTTGTACTTACTGACAGTTCATAAGTTTGAAGATATTTCAGGTATATCCCTTCACTGCCAACTAGTAAACCTTAAATGTCCCATGCTACACCTTCAAGTACTGCAGTTACTAAATCTCTAACATAAACTAAAAGTATCATAATTATTTGAGGCGTAAAAAAGGGATATAACTTTTACAAAATGCTATAGTTTGAGAATTGTTAATGATAAATTAAGCGTGATTTGGTGAATGACTGTTGGAATACACTCTGTACCTAATGATGGTTTCTTTAGAAACAACTGTCACTATGGAAACTTGATGCTTGCACAATGTGCTTGGACAGAGAACTGTATTGTGTTAAAGTAGTTGAACATGGAAACAGAGCTGAATAAGGATTAATCTCTTAATGTGTGATTTTGTCTTGTCTAAATAAAGTTTTGAACATTTTAAGGATGGCTGAGTGAGAAGATTTGGCTTGTCAAAGATACCATAAATTAAAAACATATATAATACATCCATTATCTAAACTGCTTATTCCATTGAAGGGTAGCTGGAGCCTATCCCAGCAATAACTAGGCGAGAGGTGGGGTGCACTATGGACATATTGCCAGTTCATCATAGCAACCTTCTTGCTGAGAAACTGTAGTGCTATTTATTAGAAGAATACCCCAAATTTAGTTGTATTATTTCTTTTGAAATGAGATTCATACAACTTTAGCATTAGAAGATGGATAAAAATTCAAACTAATTTGTGTGCTTTTCTTTTTTTTACATGAATGAGGAAGTAAAACTTAAGGAGAGCTGGGTAAAAAAAAATTTTCTAAAATGAGCCAGCAGATGGCCATAATGATCTACATTGTTGTCTCATCATACACATCAACAACTGAAAAAATGAACTTTAAACACAACCCTCTCTTCTTTTAAATCATTAACTAATGTTTACCGGTTTCACACTTTCAGGCTTCTTGCATTCCTTTAAAAGCTTTCTTATTAAAAAATTATGTAAAATGTCAGTTTTAAATTCAAGGATTTTTTTAACCACATGATCAATACATGGCAGTTATCTGCAGTGATGAATATAAATACTAATCACTTAAGGAAACCCTTCATATAATTAAAAGAAAAAAACATTTTGTGAGTAGTATTTTAACATATCCTCAATCCTCAAATATTCTCACATATTTTCACTGAATTATTGAAAACTTCAATTCATTTTGTTAGTGACTGTGTTTGTAACTTCATTATTTCAAATTGTTTTGAATCCAACTATTATATAATATACAAATATAAGCACCTTAGAATATTTTGTTTCCTTGCAAACACTAACCTGAGTTGTCAATGTGCAAAGATCTGAGCGCATTTAAGACTTAAAGTGCAAAATGATTTGCTCTGTGTTATGTAGCTGAATTGCCTGTTGGACTGTGTACCTGAAAAGGTCAACAGGCAACCGGAGGTAATAAATGAGACAGAGGTGGACAGCTTGTGTGGGTGTAATTGGGCTGAAGATCCAATACAGGGGAACAGTGACTTATGGGTAATTACCTGCAATGTCCTGAGACAAAGAGCTGTGAGTGGCTGTCTCTCTGATTCAATCAGCCCCACACAGAGCAGCGCAGTACACAGCCTCTGTCTTAATTATCCAATATGCTTTCCCCTGGATGCACAACTGTTTCTGCAGCCGTTTTTCATCCTCTCCACTTACTCTAGCAGCAGCAGAGAGAAAATCACACACTTGTGAACTCATAGCACACAAGTTCGTTAGTGCTTCTCACAAACAAGTGTGCATTCTTCACCCTCTAATCATAGCGCATACATGCAAATTATTTTCTCTTTCTTACACACAGGTATAATCCTCATTAATCTCTTTGGATTACACTATTTAGACCACATATTTTTGTCATTTATATGCTTTCCTGTTATTGAGGCAGCTTATCTTTGTGCTCTTTGTTGGCACTATATCAATATTATAGTTTGCTTATTTGCATTTTATAAATGTATAAAATCAATACAAACTCTTTCTAGCACTTATCAGAATAGACTAGAAGAAATAAAGAGTCATTTAATAGTGTGTTTAGACTAAATTAAATCCAGCAAACTGCTTTCATAACATGTTTCATTCATGAAGTCAACAAAGACTAAAGCAATGCACAATATGCTGCATATTTATTCTGTAACTTGTAGAGAGCTTGTTGATCACACATACAACATCAGAAAGGCTCAGTTTGGAAAGAAAAGGAACACTGTATCAGGGGCTAAAACAGCTTTTGGCCTGAAATGATTAGCAGACATAGGCACTGGAAGGGGCTGAAAATACATGAAGGTGTCACATAAAAAAGAAGAAAAGCAAAAAGGAGTCATATTAATTATAGAAACCAGTGCAGACTGATTAGAAACGGCATTGTTCATGCTCAAGTCTGCTTAGCAGATGCTTCCAAATCTGGCATGTGGAATATTTCCAGTTTCAAGAGCTTGGACGACCTGTGGCAAGGAACACATTAAACTTGGGAAGAAAGATTGGAGCCACTGAATGTCCTAAAAGAAAAAGAAAAAGTACACCGCAGCACTTAAGTCAAGAATTAAACAATTTCCTTAAGGAGCTGAAAAATGTGTGGCTCAGTGTTTGTTATTTGATAAACATTAAGAACCAGCACAAATTCCAGCAAGATTACTTCCAGGCTCAAGTGAGCGACATAAGCCACTCTTGCAAATAAAACAACAAGGCTGCAGACCAAAATGGATCATTACAAAATACAGAAATGTTGAAATCACATAGTGGGAGAAGAGTAAGAACATACTTTCAGTATAACCATTTCACACCACCTATATTTCCATAAACTTCATAAATGATCTAACTTTAATACTCCATTACAGTACATCATTCTAGCAATCTGTTAGTGTAAAATACTTTCTATAAACATAAACTCTGTAGAATAAAAGTGAAGCTTATTTAAGGTTCCTCATTGTCTGATTGTTGTGCTGACTAGAAAACATTATGCTGTTTTTAGTAACATGTAAATCACACACTTGATTTATTTCAAGATATAAAGTCAATAAACTATTTTAAACATTAGATATATACTGTATGTGTACAAAGTGCTTCCTCTAAAGTGTCTTTGATATTATAAGCTTCAAACAACACTTAAAACTGTTGACATTACTAAATGAATGAGCGCATTAAACTGGAATAAAATGTCAAATGTAGCAAACATCTGTACCATGAGCTTAAATGAATAAAAAAAAGCACCTCCCAATTTATGCATCAAACTTAACTCCATACAAACACTGTTTAAAACTTTTTCTTCAGTATTATAAGGCATTTCATATTCCAGTTACACTTTCACAGTTACCATTGTACAACTGAAACAGAGCCTCACCACCTTTCCCTCAATTCTTTATGGACACTAAGGCATTTAGGGATCTTTGAATTGGTTACAGACTTTGAGCAATGACTATATATTTTTAAGCCTGCGAAAAAAGAACAAATACCATCTTCGTGTTATGTTCAGATCGATTTGAGATCATCAATCCCCATAAAATTGTAAGTTTTATCACCGAACATTTAGATTTGTACACAATATAGTGATTGTAGCATTCTCCTGACTAAACCTTTCCCAGCATGGTAAGGCTGAATATAGAAAATATACATGTACCAAGCAGCATTACTTTGTAACTAGTAACATTAATGACATAAAAATATATACTTGTAACTTTACAGCAACAGTGAATATATTAAGACATTTCTGCAACAGCATTAACTTGCTGGCATCATCAGCACTAGGCAGCAGCAGTCTTCTTCTGTTAAAAGAGTCAGAAAGAGAAAAATAGCACATATGTATCAGATTCACATTTCAAAACTTTCATTTTATGGGTCTTCATTTGTCAGTCATTGTTGTGGGGTTGAGTGATACAAAAAAAAAACATATTGCATTTAGGTTATCAGCCAACTCATCTCCCAAATGAGTCAGAAACAGAACAATTTATAGACTCGGATGTGTTTCTCTCGTACTGTTAAGTATGCTTTGTTCGCACTGTCAAGTTCATCTGGGGGTTGCAATTCAGCATTGTACAATGATGGCTCTGATTCAGCCACAGACTTGTTGATATGGAAATTCTTTGTATAGCATCACAAAACCATGCCTATTACGTGAACTCTCATGACTTTGACAGCTTTTCATGCACAGTATCCAATGCAGTCCTGGTTGTCAGACATGTATAGTGAAGCCTTTATAACCAAATTCTTTAACCCAGAAGATGGAAATACAAGAAGTTTAAAATCTTGGGAAAAAGTCTCTTGCTTTTTCTCTCTCATAAAGATTAATATTAATAAAGAACTAAAGACATGCTTCCTATCTATGCTAAATAAATTGATTATGGTACAAATTTGGAATAAACAGCATGTTCTCAATGTGGTTATTTCAATAAAAGTACAGGGAAGTGCTAACTACATTCATGCCTTATTACATTTTATCGGGCTTTTTGTCAGATTTAAACTTGTAAAAAACTCTTTCTGTATAAACTTGAGGTACTTTTTTTGGTTTGAAAGTAGTGACAAACAATTTCCAGCTCATAATATATAGAACTATATCAAAAAGGCGATTTAAGTACAATAGATATTTAAGGCATATCTTTCTTTGATATATTATGCAAATATAAGCGCACATGCATGTTTCTCTGTTTGCACTTGGGAAAGATTTCTGTGACATATCTGTACACATTAAAGATGTACATAGCAGTACTTGTCCAGATATGACAAAACATAAAGGAACAATCTCTGTACCATAACACTGACATGGTATGCCAATACTGCCTTTACAGGAACAGGTTGTTACATGGTATATGTGGCAGATGTACAAATATTTTGGGCTAAATACATGCATTTTATACTTTCACATTCTTTCAATTGTTCTTGTTGCTGTCCCTGCAGTAACAATCCGACATAGAGTATAAAACTCAAAGAGAGTTTGACCAATAAAGTTTCAGCTTAAAGATTACAAATGGGTAATAGTCATTTGCGTCCCTTTTCTCTTGCTTAATAATTGAAATAGCATGCCTCTAAACAAGGCACTTGGTGATGCTACATGTTCTACATCGCAGTTTGCACAAAGCGACTCGGAGAAAATCCTTATCTCAATTTGAAGGAACCGCCCTCTGCTGTAAGTGACATGTTTTCTGGTGCATGTGAAAATGAAAAAAGATAAAGGGAAACTACAAAACCGAGACATGTACAGTCTTTGATGGTCAAATGATATCAGAAAAAAGGTGTTTTAATCTATTCTATTAGCTGACTTAGCAACTTATCAAGGGTTTCCTTCATTATCCCGGCGGCCTTTCAGCACTCTCTAAGGAAAAAAAAGAGCTACAACAGTAATCCTACATTAAAATAATTACCTGACTTTGGCTTTTAGTTGTTATTTGTTTCTAGCTGTTGATAAAATCTATACTATCAAATTTGCAGTTACAGAGAAAATGTCTTGATATCTTATCATCTAAGTCTTCATAGTAATGAAAACACAAACTGCTTGGATAAAAATGAGGGCAGAGATGCAAATCTGCATAGCTGTTTAACAGTGTTGGCTTTCTGTAGAAAAATATATCTCTTGTGAGGTACTAATGATAAAATAATCAGATATGAAACATAGAAATGTGAGTAGTACACCTCTGCAGGGCAAATGCTATCAATGTCAGCACTTTGTGTCTGTGTGAAAGCTTCACAACAATGTTTTCTTCATTACACCAAAATACAGATATCCCTTTGTAAGATTAAGACTTTAGTATGTCACTGCTTTAACATGCAGTCAGCCAAAGATGTAATGAAATTTATGGGTCGTCAACACAAACTGCAGACTTGATTCTTTTTTTTCAGATTCATTACATGGATCTTGAAAAGTTGCCTGTTTCTTTATGATGTTGCCTTTTTTTGCTGTTTGTGCATGCACTTTAGCAGTTAATAGTATAATGTGCAGCTTGACATCTCCCTTTCAGCATCCCCTGAAAACATGCTCATCCACTTATTGTGCTGCGAGTTTTCTTTTTCTTTTTGGTATCCAGCAGGAATCAGGTAGCACAACTTGCAAGTGGCTTCCTGACCAACAGGCTGAATAGTTTAAAAGCTGACGGCAATGTCAGTTCATGGTGAGAGGTTCCCCAGCAGGTCTGGGGTGATATACCCTACAGGCATTGGGGCTTTGCTGTGCTGTGGTAGGCAGGGAGGGGGCGACTGATGGGGAGGTGGGTTGAGGAGCAGACTGTGATGAGTATCTAACTCCTGTACCACTGTGTAGTCTGCAACAGGGGGTAAAAATTGGGATTGTGGAGAGTCAGGAAGAATGTAAGGTGACTGATTAGGATTTGTTGTGGGAACTGGTTTGGTTTCTGTTGGCTGGAGCTGTATGGTTTGGTAGCCCTCTCCAGCCATGGGAGAACTCGAGGGAGTGCTGATCTGCTGGGTGTTATTCTCTGTAGTGTCGCCACTTCCCTCAGAATCAAGCACCAGCAACTGAAACTGTGTCTCCTCCTTCTGCTCCTCAGTATCCTCATTGTCTTCATTTTGTTTTCCCTTCTTTTGTATTTCCTTCTCTGAGGCCGAGGTGCTCTCATGGATTTTGTGTTGCTGGCCAGGAGACAGTACCACCCCACCAGAGGGCATAACATTGCTGACCTGGGCGTAGAAGTCTGTGTTGACCCAAGTCTGGGGTCCTTCAGTTTGGGTTTGGACAAGGGGCATTTCACTCCTTTCCACAACTGGGACTCTCTCTTCAAAGTCAGGGGAGGCGTTTTCATCCTCAGGCTGGCCTGGCAGAAGAGTGGCCATCAGCATTTGGGTGTCTTGCTCAGACACATCTGCATCGTAACAGCTGGCTCGACCTGAATCATCATCAGGTTGGCTGAAGGAGAAATAATGACAAAAAGAAGAGGGAACAAAATTTTATTTATAACTAGAAGAATTGCTGTTCTTGCAGAACAGCAGGGTGAATGCCTTTTAAGCTTAAATGGTTGAACTGTAATGCTAAAGAAAGCTAAAATGATCATGAAACTGTCTGAAATTGTAAAAGCAGAAACGGATG
>JBAMHX010000013.1:10303861-10314399 GCA_037177515.1 Pseudomugil tenellus
ATCCATCCATCCATCCATCCATCCATCCATCCATCCATCCATCCATCCATCCATCCATCCATCCATCCATCCATGTGCTTGCATATTAACTGCAGACTGTAGGCAGTAGTCATTTTCTGTAAAATCAGCACAGCATGTCCTGCTGTTGACAACCTTTGAGTCACAATTCTGTTGGTATAAATAAAAATCATCCATCCATCCATCCATTATCTACCGCTTATTCCCAAATGGGTTCGCGGGGGTAGCTGGAGCCAATCCAAGCTAACATAGGGTGAGGTCGTAAACAAAAATCATCTTCTGTCAAATAGAAATAAAATGTATTAAAGACATAAAAAGTGAAAACACTTTCCATCTTTTTCCTTTTTTTAAAGTTTTTGCAAAGCTGATCCTCAGCAATTTATCCATTAAGAGTGGGACAACTGCTGGTACATACAGCTGATCAGTAGCAGGATATGACCCCATATCAGACCCATTGGGAAACCATCTTTTTCATTACTCAGATTCACCAACAGCCTAAAGCTCTGATGTCAGTGCAATTTGTTGCACTTCAGAGAATGACAGCAATGAGCCAAATGAGCAAAAAAACCCAAAACAAAACAAAAAAAAAACAATAAAATATTGTTAGATCTTTTTATTTAATCTGACAAACACTGTAATAATAAAGGCACACTGTTTCTAACAGCAAAAACCTCCTTTCCAGAGGCAGGAAAGAAGTATTGCATGCTTTGAACTTGGCAGAAAAGACAAGATGAGTTGGCATTCTTCAGTGGATTCCAGTGGTGTGTCTGCAGCTGTTTTTCACTAAACCCACATAAAAAAAAAGAAGTGTCCTTGTGCTGTTCAAGGATGCCATGAAAATATTGTACAAAACCAATTAAACAAAAGCTTTCTTTTACCAGTGCTAAATTCTAACCAGTAATGATATGCACAGATAAATCATTATTCACAGAAAACCTGTGTATTCTTCATCCATTCTCATAAAGCTGAACACTATTAAATGCAGTTTACAGTAAAATCTTTTCTATTAAAATGAAAAAACAAAGCAAGTAGTTTTGTTGTTACACAGTACACCGCTCAGTAACTACAACACCAGACAGATGTGAATACAAACACGGAGATAATGAGAAATAATTTACATATGATACATGTGCAGGCTTCAAAAAGTTTTCACAGGCAGTAACAGTTTTTCCAAAAAAGTGTGACTTCATGTAGCTTCCTTCGCTGACACAATATGGGGCCTCTGGAATTTGCAGGCCTAATACTGTCTGGCTCACTTCTTAAAGAATAATTATTTGAATCAACTATAAGCATATTATTGCTTACCTAAATCTGCAATCAAAAATGATTGAAACGAAATAATATAGTTTTAATGTTTTTAGCAGATGTTATGGTCATGCAAACTGTAATCATTACAAGTCTCAGATTAAATGTTTCCAACTTATTCTATCTATCTTTGCTTTTTGGATAAGCTGTTCTTTCTTCCATGCTTGACCAAAGTCCTCATCTAAATCTGCCATATCCCTTACACTATGGCTGGATATTTCTGTATTTCGGTCAAAAGGAAAGAAAATGTTTTTAAATTAGGAACTGTGGAACCCTGTATTTCAATTGAAACGTTTATCAGCTTATTCTTCAAACAAGAGATAAGCTTATTGAAACTGCACCAGTTCCAAATATAATAAAGGTTGGAGCAGTAAATGTTGGCACCAAAAGAGGTTAGTATCAAAAAACACAACCAGGGATGCAGATATTGCACCATAAAGCCACATTTTCCTTATAACAAGTAAAACAAATGTCTTGACAAAAGTCTTCAACAAAGGGGGATTTATTCTTTGCTGTTGTTGCGTTTTCACTGTGAGAACTGCTATCCTGGCACAGATAGTACTTAAGTAAACAAGACCTTCCCTGGCCGAGGTTGCACTCTTTGACACTTTCACGTAAATGCTTTTGCAGAAGCTTTAACCAGAAGCCCATAGTTGTTCAGTCAATTCTGAGTTTGTGGACGTGATAAAACAAATTATGGTTGATGCTGAAATGATGATATTATTATCCCGTCCACATTTTAGGCCATAGGCATTTTAAGTGGTAAATTCTGTAAAAATCTGACATGTTTTCTCAGCCTCAGCATTCTTTCACCTAATTATTTCAAATGGTCCAGCGACAACTGGATTAGCTGGCAGAACATCCTGCATCGTTCTGTCCCTGGACTTTGACAGCAAAGCCCTGGCCATATGTTTACCCTAACCTTATTGATCAGCCACCAGATTGACAAGCCAAATCAGGAAGCTGCTCAGTGCCGAACATTTCCACATGTGTCTGAGCAAATACAGAATTCTGCAACTGATGTCTGACATAAGATGAGATAAGAAGTGTCAACAGCATGCTGAGCACAAAAAAACTCAATCGTGTGTTAATATTTGATGGGGGTGGATGTAGATAATCTGATTAACTGTCTGAAGAGCAATTTGTCTCCCATCACCTACATATTTGCCTTGATAAGAGGCAGCAATAACAACAGTAACTCACCTGATGATGTCATGTGGTCTTGGTCAATAAGAAAGGCAGATCCTGGAGAAGGCAGGCAATTCATGGAGGAGGAAATCACGAGTAGAAGCAGGAGAGTGGAGGAAGGGACTGAGACGGCCATGATGCTGGGAAGAGACAGTATGGGGTAATGAGATCAGGACTGAAATGCTGTGATTATATTTATGGGTAAAGCTGGATGATGACATGTCAAAAGACCCTTCTTCCTCCTCTCTCTCTCTCTTTCTTTCTTGCTGTCCTGTGAGCACAAACTGTGGTTGACATTTATTTTAAGCTGGAGCACTTGAAACCTAACATGAGACAAGTGCATAATTAATTATCATTGTGACTGTTCACCATTTGGAAGTTACATCTATAAAGGCTGGTTGTGTATTTCATTATTTAAACAGACCAGATCAGCATGATCTACTCCAGATTCAGCTGGGAGTACAGAAGTCCTCTTGAAAATCTAATAATTAAAGAAAAATTAAAGAAATAGTAAAGATGAAAAGCATTTCAGATCCTTATTTTTGGCCACATTAAAAGAGCAAAATGTCAAATCGCTTCACTGCTTAGCTCGCTGTTAAGCAATGCTTGTAGACCAAAGTGTTTAATGAGCCAACTTCTTCGCTCAGTAACCGTAGTTGCTTTTCGAAGTAATGTTGGATCTGGGGAGTCTTCAGATGAATGTTTTGTTTTGTTCTCTACCATATGGCTTCAAAAATAAGCGGTGGCATTGTTGGCTTATTGCAGCCTTTTTTGGAGGGATGAAGAGCAGGAGGCAGCGATTCATATGAATGTAAAAGAACGTACAGCCGGACCAGTAATCAACACAGACAGATCAGACATCATAATGAAATTAAAATTCTAGTTGTTAATGTCATTATTTTTTTTAATTCTTTCAATCTAGTAATGACACATTTCCACTTATTGTCCTTTTAAGTCACACAATTATTTTAAATCAGATTTATTTGAAACAGTTCAAATTTAACCCCAATAGGAAAAATAAATCACAATTTCTGGAATGTTTTGTCACTTTATGTGAAATCAAATGTTGGTTATGGATCATATGGGACTCTGGAGCAGTACGAAGGCTAACTTGGGACCAATGCCAAGCGAAAAGAAACAAATTACCATCCATTCCTACATTTACTTATATTTATGGACTGAAAGAGTTATCTCTGGACAAAGAAGAACTGGAAAGCTCAATTCAGGAAACCCCGAACAGCAAACACACATAGCTCTCAGAAAGATCCACAATGAAGGGTCTTTGATGCACCGTTTTGTGATTTTTTTTTTTCACCATTCAGCTTAAATTGGCTACATTTTCTGGTATTTTAAAACTCAAATGTTTGGCCATGTGTGAAGAAATGCATGGACAAAATGCTTTATTTGTAAATGCATTATTAATGTCTTCACTACAGTCAAACAAGGCGATGACATCATTTAGTAAAAGCATTTTTTTCTGCAATGGCAACTGCAGATAGGACAGAGAACGTAAAGGAGACAAATACATGGAAAAACAGGAAGAAAGCCTTTTCCACAGTTTTCAGGACTACTATAGGCATGTAATATATTTAATAATAGTAATATATAAAATAATTAAAAAAAACAAACATAAAAAACAAAAATGAGTGGCCAAACCATGCAAAGTCAAGACCTATTTTATTTAGTAAGTCTTTCAGGCTTTCTGGCCACTTTTAGAAACATCTTCAACATCAGCTTGAGTGTTTGGATATATATGAATTGTCAGCTGTTTTGGCCTTTAGGTGTCCTGACTCAAGAGCACAATGCTACTTGACATTTGTCAACAAAACCTGAAATACACCTTGCCTTTCCCCTAAGCTGTCAACACACATGCAGCGTGTTTTAAAAGTACTATTTGTACAAAAATAGGGCCCAATTTATTCTGGTCAACAGGATGGTGTTGGCAGACAAGTTCTACAAGTCCAACCTCTAAATATAGGCTAAACCTTCAGTCCACACCCACTGCTATTTACAGCTGTGTCTCCACAAGATTTCTGGGCAGCCAACTACCCTGGGTGGAGAGGTTAGGTTTCTGCCATCTTTCCCCAGTTCTGATGCACTTTAACACAGTAAGCTGTAATATATTCAAATATTATCTTATCTTATCTTATCTTATCTTATCTTATCTTATCTTATCTTATCTTATCTTATCTTATCTTATCTTATCTTATCTAGTATCAACAATTAATCAGGGAAACTTGTTTTACAATTGAAAGTACTAAACAACAACCCCCCACCCACCTAAGGCACAATTTTAAGACCAACAAGCTTTGACAAAGCCTTGCATGATGAAGTGGAGAGAACATGCTTGAGCAAAGAGCTTGAGTCCTTCTAAAACAGTATTTACTTTATTTTTACTTTTTCTGTCTTATGACTATTAAAATTGCAATAACACACATACACAAACACACTCATACACAAATTTTATCATATAGTACAAAATACTCCTGTGATGCACTGCCACTGCTATACCAGACAGAAGTGTATGTTGTGTGTTTGTGTGTGCATGGATGAATTCCAAGTGTCCAGAGGTAATGCTAGGCTAAATTATACAATGCAGCAATTCATGGCCGAGCTGTCAGACAGCAGAGTTATCTGGCCTGACTAAAATTCTCCCACTATTGCTCATTTTCCGCAGTTGTCAACTTGGCCTTGCTTTTAGAGCCTGTCACACTGACTCAGTCTTCTTCTCTTTTCAGCTTTAATAACCTGCAATTAATCATTTTTCTCTTCCAGCTGAAAGGCTACTATTATAGTAATTAGGCCATTTCAAATTTCTCCATAAGTATTTAAGTTTATTATATTGTGTCTTCTTGAAAAACCAAAGTGAAAAAGAACCAAGCTCTCTAAACATGACCACATCCTAATCCTATAATCTCTCCTCTTTCTCATGCAAAAGTGTCTGTGAAAGGCCTGACAGGGTTGGTACGTCATCCCCATCTCATCCACATTTGTCCCTCATTCCTCTCTTGGCCAATAACAGGTTCTCAGATTCACAGGAAGAGTTGCTGGAGCCAATCAGAAAGGAGGGAGGATCAGTCCAGGCCACTGTAGGTCCACTGGTAAACATGTGCGACCACCTAGCCTCTCTTTACCTCTGCCCCAAAACACGCGCATGCATGCAACATGAGGACATGACTAACACGCGGGCACACTCAGATGCACACATCTTGGCTTAGCACCTCCCTGCCAGCAACATGCCTGTCCCATGTTTCCCCAGGTCTTTATTAATCATCTTTGTTTGTTCAAAAGCAGCTGACAAAGGTGGGGTGAAGGGGTGGCTGGGAACAGATGGGACGATGGTATAAAGGTGAAGGCAAAGGAAAAGAAATCGAGAGGTTGCATCATATCGTTTAGTTCAATCTATAACTGCAGAAGAAAAACATGTGCGCACACATGCACACACAAAGAGCCATGTTGCAAGCCCAAGTTTAGCATGTGGTTTCTTCCAAGGAAAAAACAGGGAACAGAAAGATCAGGAAGATCTGCATGCCCTCTGTTGTTGGCTCCTCATTGCACATTTGCTTTCTGTACAGCTAATGCAACTAACACACAATAAATTGTTTTTTTTTTCAATTTCACATTTGCAGAATCAATATACAATCTTTTTTTTACATTTGTATGCCATTTGGATATGTTGACATGTCTTCTCTGGCAAATGTTTGTTTTCAGCTTTCAGAGTTGATGGTCAATTATTTATTTAAAAATTCAGCTACTTCCATCATCAGTGAAGGCAGTCATTACATGCAACATACAGCTGCTGATCAGTCTCTAAACAGCAGAAGCAACAAAAAGGGCTGAAATATTCATTAAATTCAGCCAAAGTATTTTGTACCATAACGTAATTTTTATAGAACAAACTGCATCTCAACTGGCAAACATACAAATGTATTAGTTAAGGATATCTCGAATTTTAGTCTTGACTGAAGCTAATTTAAGGGGATCAAAATTAAGTTGGCCATTGGAGAATTATTGAAGACGATGTATCACTTGCGGCAACTGTCTCACACACATATTCTGTAGCAAATATGCTGTCCGTGTGTGTGCTTTGCCTCCATATCAGATATCCTACCGAGTTTAATAACCTTATATCATCATTGCTAAGTAAAGAAATGTTTTTCAAACATTTTTATTATTGTGAACTTCTTTTCAGGCGAAATGCAAGTGCATCATTATTCAAATTTATTTGTAGCAGTTCTTGACTTTTTTTAATTTACATTTTTTTAAATTGAATAAGCTTTGGATTGATAGCTTTAGCCAACTAACTGTTTATCTAACAATATTTTTATTGCATCGAGTTAGCCTTTTAAAATATAACTAGTTTATAAAATCCTTATTCCCTTACATCTGTTCTTGGTGCACAAAGTAGACATCAATTTTACTTGAACTGATTTAGGAATTGCTTTAGTGTGACTTAGTGTGACTATATTGTTTTAAATGAATCAAATAATGTGACACTTTAAAATGATTTTTAAAGCTACATACTTTCATTTATTCTTTTATGAAAATAACAAAAAACTCAAAGCTTCATTTTCTAAAACTCATTATCAATTGTAAAAATTGGGTTTCAGTAGGTTAACTAACATTAAATAGTCTGTAAACTAGGGCTGGGCAATACTGTATGGCCTAAAAATAAAATCTCAGATTTTTTCCAACCAAATCCGATTTCCGATTTTAAATCTATTTTTTTCCCTTTCTGTTAAAAACAGCAATACAAAAAACAAAAATTATTCTTTTTCAAAAAGGCTTTTTTGTTTTAGACCATGTCCGTGATGGCTTTCCATCATGCCCGTCTTCTCTTAGGGGACATAGTGAAAATATTTTCATGGTGGGGTTTTCTAGGGGTCGTAAACTGCACAATTTCTTCCACTCCACTGAATGGCTTTGTTTCTGGTGTTAAAATAAATTTGTTGTGCTCCCACCTTTGGTTGCAACAGCCCTTAACGTGGCATTTATTGCTCAAAATCCATGTTTGTAGAACCAAAACAGTTCCAAATAATAAAGGAAACTGGCCTTTTTTGGGAACAAGCTCTTCTTTGCTAGCTGCCATGATGGTGTGTTCATGCGGATTTGTGGGAAATCAGCAGGGGTACGCTGACATTTACTCTAATGTAAGAAGGCCCAAAAGGTGCTGGGGGTGCAAAAAAACAGATTAGATTTTCATAAAAATAAATCTTCACAAACAAAAAAATCCAAATTAATCGATTAAATCAATTAATTGCCCAGCCCTGCTGTATACTCTCCAGGATCCATGTTGGAAAGCACACAGTACAAGGAAATACAAACGTTGTTCAGGTTTTGTGCCATTCATAATTATTGGTTGTGTTAATGTTACACAATGTTTGTGACATCATATTCAAAGATCTAAAGATGAATTTGCAATCAATTCTGGACAGGGCTCTTTACTCTTCCTTATTGAGTTTTTGTTCAACTTTTATTAAGAAATATTTGAAAATTATAAAATATAGTAAATACCGACATTTTTGGAATAAAATGAGCAGATTATAATTAATTCCTCAGCTTGTAACCCACCATAAAACTCCAGCTGGATTCTGGTTTTAGGTCCACTTCTGTTTGTTTTGGTCTAGTGAGATGGTGATGCTCTAGTGAGACAACGAATGTTGTCGTATCGCTCACACAATAAAGTACATGGATGTAATACCCTGTTTGACTTTAATAGCAGCACTCAAGCTCTAAAAGTGTAGTTGAATATGTTTTGTAACAAATAACAAAGTGACCTTGAGATTTTGAAAAGCAACTCCATGTTGCATCCTGCATGAGGGCTGCAGACAACTGAAGAGCCAACAGAGGATAATGACAGATGATTTTTGATAAAAATTGTGTAGCTGATGCACCACGAGGAGAAAAAGACCCTAAATACGTATACTTCATAAAATGAGTCACTTTCTCTCTGTGAGAAACAATAGATGAAAACAAAACCTGTTATTGTCAGAAGTTTTTATTTAAATAAATTGCCTAAAGATTTATTTATGTAAATGAGTATAATTTCACATTCATCAACATAATTAAGCTTTGTTATGTTTTTTAAAGCACAAGACTGACCATGAAACTCTTTCTATTCATCCATTATCTGTACAGCGTATTCCATTGAAGGGCTGCGAGTAGCTGCAGCCTATCACAACACTTTCAATTCAAATGTATGATCTGTAATATTTGCCTTTTTTTTACAACAAGCTGGTGCTTCTTGTGTGCCTATACACATGAAATCTGTCAGCAGCAAATGTCAACAGAATTCAATAAACTCAACATTACATGAGACTATTTGTAACTTCGAACAGAACCCATAACATTTTTAAACATGTTAATGGCAAACAATGCCTCCAGGGCTGTATGGTGGTTTGGCGGTTAGAATTACAGTTTCACAGCAAGAAGGTTGCTGGTTTGAGCATCAGCTTGGAGGGTGGCTTTTGTGTACAGATGTTGAATGTTCTCCCTGTGTTAGCTTGGATTCTCTCATTGCAGTTTATCGAGCTCAAAGCAAATCCTGATGCTCATAGCTACAAATCAAAATCCAAATCGTACTCATCCATACTGAGAACTAAAGGGGGATTTAAATCAGTTTAGCTTGACCATGTCAACTTAACTACAGTATCTTGGATATTGCCAGTGAATAACTGGCCATGACTGTATAAAACCCCAATATATATATAAGGTTTGATGTCCCAAGCAAAGCAAGATGAGAAAAAAAATCAACCAAAGGCAATTAAATATAATGAAGATTAAACTCTTATGCAAGTGATCTTACAAGCTCTTACATGGGTGAATCTGTAGAGGGGGTTGAGAACAAGCACTTTAAATGTCAGACGGTGAATACTGAATCAAGTCCTGAATATAGGTCAGCTGCAGATGGAATTCACACATTGCTAAAAACTATAACTGAAAGAGAAGCTAAAAATACACATATAAAAAGGCAACTGTAAAGCCCAGATCATGAAGCCAAAATTAAATAAAACAAACAAATATATGCAAATGTGTTATTTAAGGTAGTACAGTACTGTTAATCAGCTATAGGGGAATTAACATCACCACATGCACATCACAGCCCTACCCTTCTCTAACAATCTTTTCTCACTAACATAAACATCATTTCAGTAAGGACACTACTTAAGCATGAGCCTTTACTTTAGACCAGACGCTGGAGAAGAACACGTTTGGTTGAGCCGGGGACTAAAAACTGTAGTTGCTTCTGACAGGTCTTAGATTGTGTTTAATATGTGTGTGTATGAAAAGGTGTTTGTGCAGTATATATGCATCTACAACTGTGTACTCCCATCCACTGAGATATGACTGCTCGATTGCTCTAATGTCTGGGACTCTTATTTCATAAGAGTGTGTGGAAAACTCAGAGTCAGCACACTGGCATCGGACGAGCCTCTGCTGGAAGCAGATCATGTCACACATCTTCAAATCCTGTCTGTGTGTGTATGGAAGGCTAGAAAAGGAAAGGAGTGGGTGAATGTATAAAACCAATTCAAAGGAAGAATTGGACATAGTACAAGCAAGAGCATGAGTCCAGCAGAGACATGAATATGGAGGGAACACAGGTCTGAAAATTGATTTTATTTTTGGACAAGGTCTACTTTTCAGAATTCAAAACTGTGTCTGTATGTCCAGACATACAACTGTTTCCCTAAAATGAAAAGTAAACTGAGTGTAAAATGTTTCCCTCAAAGCTTTGTCTGTATCTGCTGTATGTGTCCATTCCACAAACAATAAACCCAGATTTCTCAAAATAACTTCCCAAGTCACGATGGATGACCAGCTGAATTTCAAGGTCCATGTTGCCTCGGTTGCCTGTACTTTTTTGATTTGCTCTGTTCAACATCAGGAGGATCAGACCCTACCTGACAGAGCACGCAGCTCTTGGTTCAGGCGTCACTTCTCGTATTCACTACTGCAATTCCTTACTGGCAGGCCTGCCGGCATGTTCTGTTAAACCTCTGCAGATGATCCAAAATGCAGCAGCA
>JBAMHX010000013.1:10314499-10326913 GCA_037177515.1 Pseudomugil tenellus
AATTGCACTGCACTGGCTCCCAGTTGCCGCACGGATCAAATACAAATCTTTGCTTTTGGCTTACAAAACAATAACACGATTGGCTCCTGTCTACTTTAAGATATTATTCCAGAGCTACACTCCCTCTCGACAGTTGAGCCAGTGAAAGACGCCTAGCACTACCATCACTACGTGGGGCTAAATCACCAGCGAGACTCTTCTCCTCTGTTGTTCCTCGGTGGTGGAACAAACTGCCAAACTCTGTTTGCTCTGCAGATCTACTTCTATCTATCTACTTTCAAAAGCAGGCTAAAGACGCAGCTCTTTAAGCAACATTTCTGCACTTAATTGTGATCAATAGGAAATTATACTAACTTGAGAAATTTGTTTTACCTTTTTGCAGAAACTCAGATTTAATTAACATAGGGGGAAAAAATTAGTGCACCTAGCACTGATGGCAGCAGCAGTTCGAATGCACTTATCTATGATGTCCTCTACTGTTTGATTTAGTGCTTGTGTTGTTCTTATTCTCACATGTAAGTCGCTTTGGAGAAAAGCCTCTGCTAAATGTCTGTAATGTAAAGTCATACGAATTAAGGTTTTATTGACTTACTAACTTCTTTAATCAAGATTGTGCAACTCGGTGTTACGAGAAATGCATAACTACATATATACCTACTTATTGAGTGGACTCAGTGTAGTTGTGAGAATGCTGTGCTTTAATTTGCTTTTACAGCTGATGTTTCTCTGTATGGCAGGCACACATATAAGTACACACAAACATTTGTGGTTTCCAGAGCTCTTTAGGGCTGTCAAAGGGTACTGAGCATTACAGTTGTGCTTTTGTTTACTGTAGCAACAGTGAGACAGAAACTAATGGGGCTAAAATGACCTAAAAGTCCACGATTTATCTATTAAAATGTCTCCTCGGCAACAGGTGGATGTTGCTGTGGGATTGCTGCCATGCATGTATTTCAGCTTTTTCTTTTGCATCTATTCTGAAAAAATAATCCAATAATAAACCATCATATTAACTGATGTGATAATGATAAATATTTTTCCGCTTGAACTGGTCAGTACCAGCGGCTGCACCAGTCTCATCTGGAAGTTTAAATAAATATACAGTATCTTATGCACATGTGCAATTATGGATAGCAAAGTACATTATTGTTCAGCAAATGAAAAATATGACAAAGTATAAAAGATTCAACACAGTAAAAAGCATCTTTTTATCTTCTCTTACATGGTAAAGGGTAACACAACTACTGTTTAAGTAACAGCTGTGTTTACATAAAATCTAAACTAATATAACAGCTAAATTTTGCCAGGAAATTTGGAAAAATTTAAGGAGTTTAACACGACCTCCAAGGATTCACATTGTAGAGTCTTATTATAACAGCAGAGGTGGAATGGTGCTCTCCTGTATAGACATAATCATTACCTGATGAAGAACTTGATAAGTGATTATGCACTTAATAACTTACCCACTTGGGATGGTAATTATTTCCCTTGTGGTTTATGTGAGAATCATTTGTGTGAGGTTAAATTAAAGTATTGATTACATACTGCATTTCTAATTTGTTAAATATCGAATGAGAATCAGTCAGTTTTAGTCCCTACAAGTGCTCTTATGAGCTTCATGTTTTATGTCCAATCAATGGACTGAGTTCAAATGGAGTTTGAAGCAAATAAGCAGTTTAGAGTACCCGTTTTTCATTATTGGTGCATCAATAAACTTGATTTATTCTATTTTGAACTCTTCTGTCTGTCATAAAAACTATGTAGGCTATCATTTGAAAAAAACAGCTAGACTTTGAGCCTGATGCAGTTTACATAAACTGGTTTGATAAACTAATTCGATTTTATTGAGATGTTTATAGTCTGAATTGGGATTTATATTAGTCAACAAGGCTAAAAAAAAGGGCTGCAGAAAACAGTACTGATGAGTTCTTATTAATGAGAAATTACTTTTATGTTACATTGTGCAGGATGATTCATGGGTGACATTAAATCCTAAAACAGTTTTCCAACTCATACAACTTGCAAAATTTGCAGCTTGTTTCAAAAGTTGAATCCTCTCCTTTTCTTTCTTTCTTACACAAATGCACAAACTAGTGCGCAGTTGTGCACATTGTCGTGCAACATGCTTATGTTGGTATGAATAGTCGCAAAGATTTGCAGAGCGCAGCCTGATGTGCAAAGAAAAGAAAAAGAAAAAAAACAAGGCTTCAACATCTGCGTACGAGACTTTAAACAAGAACATGAAACACACGACAGACAGCTATTTCAAAATGTCAGAACTCACCTATACTCGAGGTAAAAAAAAGAAACTGCAAGAACAGCGCAACTTTTCAGAAGTTAGTCATCAGATGGTCAGCGCCAACAGGCACGAGTCCTGCTGCTCCACTTCTGCCCGTTCGGCTCGGCCCGTAAAGCTGCCTCCGTTCACCGTCCTCACATCACCAGGTCACTTCAGCGCTGCTGTTAGAAACCTCTTTGTCTTATTTGCCGCTCATCATCGACACAGTCGATGGGATTCACGCACACTGCGCTGCTGAAGCGGAGAAAAGGGGATGCGTGTTTCTCACGGCTGTTAGGCGCCCTCATCCGCCGACAATCCAGCTCTGTTCTGTGAGGAGGACCACAGAGGGGACAACCAGTCAGGAAGACGGGGCAAACCTCCAAAGTAACCGCCCCCCCACCCAACCTAAGTAGTTTCAAAGCCAAAAGCTTTCTGAGTGGAGCCTAACTTTAAATGGGACGTAATGTGTGCTATTCATATTATCTTAATCTTTTTAAGAAATGTATTTATGTATATAGTGTGTTTACAGAGTCTATGGTTACCAACAAAAAAGGACATTGACATAAGCAGATCTGAGGGCCAAAGTATAAAAGGAATTCAAACACATGTACTTATAGATTTTATTTTATTTTATTTTGGTGGATTATTTTTTTTGTTTTTACCTGTTCATTAAAGACATTTGTCACCCTTTAAAGTCCACTTTAAATAGGACAGTTGCTATAGTCTGGACAAGATGGTCAACATAATAAGACACAGAAATCAGTAGGTATAATAATAATAATAATAATAATAATAATAATAATAATAATTTGCCCATATGTAGAGAATGTATGACTTGAGGTTGGGGAATCTGCAGCTACTACATATTTTTTCCATAAAATGTTAGTAAAAATATTTCAGAAGACTCCATGATGCGCAACAATTTGCTCAGTTTCTATATGAAAATGGTTTCAGAACAGCTTGGTTGCCTACAAGTTACATTCAGTGTGGTCTCACGTGGAAAGACCTAGTAAAGAAATGATGTCCCAAAGGGCTCGCCCACATTTTCAGCTGTCAATATCCACACATTGACACAAAAGTCACCAGTTAGAACAAACGACCCGCCTCTAGCTACACAAGAGAAACACACATGCACACAAACACACCCATGTCCCCAGCTGTTGATACTGGCTTGTAATTTCTACCGTGCACAACTTGCATGTTATTTTTCTTTTGAAAACATGACTTCTCGTTGAACATTTGTAAGCAAACAGCCATCAGCGAGAGCAAAATCAATGATCTTATTAAAGCCAAAGCAACTGAAGTAATTTGTCATGTGGCAGAACTGTATCCTTGCAAACTCATTTCACTTCAGACAGAATAAGCTAGATGAACTCATATGTTATTATGGTACAAAACGGGTTGGTCACTGCAACAAACATGTTAACAGCATACAATCTCTTGTTAGAGAAACTGAAACTGATTTGCAGCAAAGAGAGAAACGCATACAGCCTGTTTAACACACAGATATGCTGATGGGCAGAGTAGGGGGCTAGGTATTTATGTGTATCCCTAGTCTCCCCTTCCTCCCCGCAAATTGTGCATGGTTGGCATAATTTGTTATATGATGGTGGAGAAATGAACTGGCCTGTGTGCCCTGAGCAGAGCTGTCTTTGTATTTTTATATCACTGCCTCCTTCTTGTTTACAAGGTCTACAAGTTATGGGTTAGCTTTTCCATGTCATCCAGCTGCTGTGCACATAAAAAACTTGATGAAACACCAGTGCTGCTCTTACACAACCTAAATGCTCAAATAAAGTGCAGTGGGATTATTTTTTGTGATTTAGAAATGTTGTGTTCCATCATTAAATATACAAACTAAAAACTTTATTACATTGTTCTATAAATAAGCAAAGGTTAATCTAGTCATATTTTTTTGACATTTTTAAAAGACACGTTGTGACATTAGTTACAAAACTGAGAAACACTTGCGCAAAACTTGTTCATATTAAATGACCCTTGAGGTCCCTGTACTGAGTTATGTGACAGACTGATCTGGCTTGGGGAGCAGAGGGGCACAGGGTAAAGTACCTCCCCTGTTAATGAATCATGTGGACTTATGGTGTATTGAATGTGACAAGAGAACAATGCATCTAGGCCCCAGACTGATGCCCCTGTGAATGTTGTGGAGGGGCTCAAACTGGGTTCTCTACACTTATGAAACTTGGAAGCTCCTTTTTCTCTGTTATCTGGCACACAGTTTCTTTATGAATGACAGACAACCAATACTTTCTTTATATCTCTGCTAAGGTAATATGCAAGGTAATATGCCACCATCCACCATTGCTTAAATAATGGATATCTTTAAAAGTGGATCTTGTATAATTAAAAAAAACTAACTTTAACTATGAAACAAACCTGGCACATTCTAATCTTTCTGAGCTCCTGCATTGTCTAGATGAATTTAAATCTCTTCTGAAAACTTTATGCCATTATTTATTTTGTTGCTTTATTTTATCTTTACATGGACCTGTACGAGTGTTAAAGCCTGTATGGGTGTTAAAGCGATTTACAAATAAAGTTTTGATTGATTGATTGACTGCCCTTTAAACAGGTTTATTGTAGTAGTAATATTTACAACAGGGGAGCACAATGGATCAGCAAATCAATAAAACCCATGTTCAACAAACTCATCATAAACCTCCAGTATTTTTTCAATCACCTTTTGAATGAAAGTTTTCCAGAAAACGTAAAACGGACCAACAAAACTTTTTTTATTTTTCAGTTTCTGAGAAAAAATATATTAACACAGGGAATAATTTAGAAAGTTAAGAGGTTTTCAGTTTTTATTTTAAATACCATTGATCTAACCAAAAGCCACCAGGTTACCTTCACCACATGTCCCCATGCAGTGTTTGGATACACAGGCAACTTTGACCTGTCTTTACTTCAAAAGATGCTTGACCTCTGATGTTCATGAGAAAAACTCCATCGAAAGGGCAACATGATGCTCAACACGGTAAAAGTCATATTGTAAAACAATTCATCTTTGGAAAAAAGATCTATCCATCCATCTGCTTTCTTGGTGAGGTTAGTTTAGGGGGAAGTTGCAAAGCAGCACAGTTTTTCCACTCCCTGGCCATATTCACCAGCTTGTCCATGGGGCTTCCAAAGGTGTTCCGATGCTAGTTAAGAGATGTAGTTCCTCCATGGTATCCTGGGTCTTCTAAAGTCTCCTTGCAGTGGGACATAGCTGGTATACCTTACCATGGAAGTGATGGAGTATTCCAGGCATGATGAGGAGGATGGAGAAGATTGAGTGGATGTGGAGGATGCAGAGGATGCAGAACATGCAGAGGATGGGGAGAATGTGGAGGATGAGCCCCAACTGTATGACAGGGATTCTCACCCAATCACTTAGGGAGGGTCCGGCCACTCTACAGAGGAAACTCCTTGTGGTTGTTTGTATTTGCAATTTTTTTTCTTTTGGTCCCTACCCACAGTTTGTGATCATAGGTGAATGTAGCAACAAAGACCAGCCTGTAAATTGAGAGCTTTGACTTTTGGTTTATTTTCTTTTTCACTATTATACACCATTGCATCAATCATCAATCCACCTCCCGTCCCATCTTTACCTCACTTGTAAACAAGACCCCAAAACACTTTTCCAGCAAAGGAACAATTGTCTCGAATTTGGAAGTCCTGATTGTGATCTCAACCACTTCACATTTGGTTGCTAATTGTTCCAACAATAGTTGGAGATAACTGCCCAATGAAGCCAGCAGATCTACAACATCTTCAAAAAGCAAAAACCCAATCCTGCGGCACCAAACACTGTGCCCTCAACACTTCAGTTGTGACTAATCTGACTAAGGGGCGGCTGTAGCTCAGGTGGAAGAGCAGTTGTCTTTCAACCAGAAAGTTGCAAGATCGATTCCAGGCTTCGCCTGACTACATGTCGAAGTGTCCTTGGGCAAGACACTGAACCCTAAGCTGCCCCCCAATGTGCCTATCGGGGTGTGTGTGTGAATGGGTGAATGTGAACTATGTAGTGTAAAGCGCTTTGAGCAGTCAACATGACTGGAAAAGCGTACAAGTCCATCCATAAGTACAAGTCCATTTAATCTGTGACCAAACTCTGGTGCTGCTCTTACAAGGGACTCCCAACTCCCAGAGCACAGCCCAGAGGAGTCACTAAAAGTGAAACTCCTTCTCACAGTCCACAAGTCACATCTAGACTGGTTGGGTGAACTTGCATGTCCTCTCCAAGACCATGAGATGGGTGTAGTGTTGGTCACAGTTCCACAACTGGTACAAAAACTATAAGTACTCCTCCTCGGTCTGATGGATCTTTCTCTCCAAGACACCTGAATAAATTTTACAGATCGACTACAGATTGTGCACCCATCTTGAGCCATTGGATGGTAATTTTCCATAACCTTTTTGATCTCCACCCATGCTTGAGTTTTCGACGCTGCCAAAGGTACCTTCTGCTTTGTTTTCTAATATGCATCAGCTGCAGTACAACCATTTAGTCTGTCATAGTCTGTCTCACTCGTGCAGAAGGCCTGGAGAAAGGCCAGGAGGATTTAAATTCACTATAATTTATCATTTATAGTCACTCACAGAGCTCAACGTTGGGCTAGGTCCGAGGTACAAAAACTGGTCTGTGTCCAGCCCAAACAAGAGGTCCTACTCCTGGCAAGAGAGTCAAACTGATCACTTTGGTAGAACTATTGACAACAAGGAACGTCTTCCTGTAGCAGATTCCACCCTCAAAACTACCAGAAACTATTGTTTTCCCAAGAGCCTGGCCCCACAGGGGTCACAGACAGCCCCACTTACCAGCACACAAAACCAGAGTCTTAATAAACATCCCCACCGCAAGATAATGAAAACCATTTGGTCTGGTGAGGACAAAGGAGAGAGGGGGATGCTTTTTTCACACCTTGAATGAAACTTTCTTCTTTCACTCTTACAATTGACCAAGAGTTAAATCAAATCCAACATTTATAATCTCTGGAACTTTCCACCAGGACAGTTTAGTTATCCTCTGATGACATTACATTTTGAGAGTTATTTGTTTTAATATGTTATAGTGTTTATTTGTAAGATGTATTTGCTATTTATTTTAATCATTTTAACAGTTGTTTCACCTTCATGTGCATTTATCCTTTTCACCTTGATTTTAATGATTTAGTCTATGTTTTATGTTGTAATTGATATTCTTCATTTTTTAAGGTTTAATGTTTAACATAGCTTGTATCTTTAGACGTAACCCTGAGAAAGTATAAGAGATAAATACAAATGCAGAACCTGAAGTGGAGTCAGACCTCCCCAGAATGCTCATTGCCAGGACTATCTCAAAATTCTTCTACCAGAAGAGAGGCACAAACACACACTTTCAGTTCGGGTTGTGTTTGAGTATAGAGAAGCTGAGAAGACAATGAGATGAACAGGGAACAAAAGAAAAGACGTGCCGGACAGAGCCCATGGTCTTAGACGGCAGCTTCAGTCTTAGAAATCTAGACAATAAAGTTTATCTCTTTTTGTAACTAAGCCTTGAGCCTCCAATGAAAGTATTTGATTTACAATTCAAGCTCCTTAAGCCACATGTAATCAATTGGACCCTTTCTACCATCTTCGACCCTGAAGAACTTTGATTTATCATCGCCTCAAAGCCATCAATCCAGGAGACAGAAAGGCAGGGACTCCAAATCCAGACCTTGACCGCAAGACAAGCAAGCTTACCGGTTCTGACCCGGTCCCAGAACTGACTAACGCCATTGTCAGCGCCCCAGAACAGTCCAATCCACAAGTTGTAAGCGTACTGTTCTGAACGAACCCTAGTATCCTCAACCAATAAGTTATCTTTGATGATGATTGGCGAGTTGTGAATCTTCTTCAGGCCTTAGTTGGTTTACTTTATTTAGAAATAATCAATAAACATCACAGTTTATTTAATTTATGCTCAATTCTCACCACAGCTTAATCTTCCTTCACCATAGAAATTTAGGTTTATCATTATATTTACAGATCACTGGATTATGTCACTGGTTTATTTTATCATATTTAGCACATGTATAAACTTTAGACTAGATTAATAAATATTCAGTTTATTATCTGGTAGTTTCCTGTCTTGATTTCCTGTGGTCATGATTCAGGTCAATTCAAACTAAAACTTATGAAAATAGCATTAGAAAATGATTTATTGAAACTGATAAATTATTCTTTTATTTTTTGAGTTATCAACTATGTGACACCATAGATTTCCTTCTCTGCCTATAGTTTAGTAAGCTAGAAAATAGAAGGTATTGTCCCGAGGAAAATATTAATTAATTATTAATATTAATATTCAAAATGATAAAGAACAACTTTTGAGAATGTTCCAAGAGACTGGATCACAATCTAATGACATGGATCATTTACATGTAGAAGAATATAGCTCGAACATGCTGGTGTTTTACTATTCTGCTCTCTTTTATTTTTCCAGACACACATTTTATTTTGATCAAAACTGAAGAGCTGATTACAGTTTGTTTTCCTGGCATTTTTTAAGATGATTAGGTGTCTGTAATGCTTTTAGAAACACAAGTCAAATCCATATATCTATAATTGGTTTTCAACCAAAGCACCTCTTTCAGCAGCCATCTAATTTGTGCTTGGGTGTCTGTTTCCATTTTCCACATAATGAAAGAGTGTCCTTTGTATCAACCTCTTCAAGTCACCTGTAATGTGTTTAGTGTGGCTTCGCATCAGTGTGGCCTGTTACAACTGAGTCTGGTCATTGATGCCTATTTGATTAGATGAACCAGAACAAATGGACATCACACTTAATCATGACCGCTATGCTTACCTTTTAAAAGAATTTAATGATTTAAATTATCAGGACTTCCTTATTAGCTTCTTAAGAACAGCATGCACCAATATCTTGACTGTGTAAACAGATTTAGGTCCCCACAATACTAGATTCACTGGGCCGCGCACACACACACACTCACACACATGCAATAACTACAGCAAATAGAAGGATGGATAGCTGTGCTTCTTGTTCCATATCTTCTTTATTGCAGAGCTGCTGATTGGCTCAGAGTGATTTATAAATAACCACTATATGCCTGAAACCTAATCCAATATTACAGGTCCCTTGCTTGCTGTATATATGACAGCAGGGGATAGGTAGGACAGTCACAGTAAAGTGGGAAGGAAATTGAAGAGAATTGGTAAGACTGCATGGGATGAATAGAATCTACAGAGTATCAGCATGAAAGGCCCACCATGTGCAAAACAACACAATTAAGGGGAACGCTTAGCTTAATCACTGAATGCATCATGCAAATAATGTGTTTTTTTCAAACCTACTTTAATCTTGGTTGTTATCTTTGAATACAAATCAGAGTCTTAACTCTAATGAATGGAGGAGGGTGATGATGAGGAAGTATGGAGCACAGAGACAGCAGCATAGATAACAGAAGTTGGAGATAGGCTGCAAGCTCTGTTTGAAGCCAACTTAATCAGATTTCTTACAATTGCTTTAGTATCCTTCTTTGCATGTTTATGGCCACTCATGCTGTAACCGATTTCTGTAATATGTTTTTAAGAGTGAAAAATTGAATGCATCTTCATCAGCCAGGATGTAATGTTGCAAAGCAAGAGAAACTGTTACAAAACTTTCAAAAATTATATTCTAAAATAATCACTATAAGTGTTCACACACTTTATGAGTAACAAAAAAACTATTTGCAATAAGCCATGCAAATTTCTTGCCATTTGAATCCGTTGGTACCCCGTTGGCGGACGTTGAAATAAATGACTGAAATGGACCAAACTGCTGCTCACCTGAAGGGTTTTTAGTTTAGTTCTGCTTCCCTTTATCAGAGTTGGGCTTTGCTGAGATAAAGTTCACATTTGTAGCATGACTTTGATACAGATTTAGCACTGTGGCTGCATTACTCTAAAGGGATGTACATTATCATCCTGAGAAGTTTTTTTTCTTTAAACTGTTTTTTAGATGAGCCAAACAAACCCAATGCTTTGTGCCATCTTTGCTTCTATCTTAACAGTAACACATACCAAGAATTATACATCACAGCTAAACTCACAAATTATTACACAAATACAGCTGGACCAGTCTGGACAATAGAGATTGCATTTTGGGATTGTGGCAGTCTCAGTGAAACAAACACAGCAAATTGTTTTTAGAACTAATTTTATGGGAAAAATCGCACCTCGTTGTTCTGGCTGCAATGACACAATCCTGCAAACCATTGGTAGGTTGTTCAGTCTGTTTTTTTTTTTAATGTACAGTTTGAGACACATAAGCAGTAGACATCCTTGTGTTTCTTTTCTGTAGACAATGATTTTCTTTCGTGTGAAATTCAGTCAGTGCAGAGCAATTACATGTAGTGAAGAATGTATCATTTCAGCCAGATTTTACTCCTATATGTGGAGCCTCTTTGAAAATTTGTGGATCTGTATTTTCTTGCCTGTCTTTACTTTATTTTTTTTCTAAATGGAGTACATTAGTCTTAAATAGAACTAAATTAAATTAATACATACCATGGTTAAAAATATGAAAATAAAAACAAACAACAAAACAAAAACAACTAAAAAAGCACTCATATTGTGAATCGCATCCCAAAATATTACTCAGCCACACATGATCTTTGTCAGAGTGAAAAACAGCAGACAGAAACATCCTGTAGGAGGCGCCAGCAGCCATCACATAAGTGGCTATCTTGCAACCTTAAAGAGTTCTTCAAAACATTCCTGGATCCAGACGGTGATCTGGATCACCTCCAAAATGTAATCACTTGTTAATCTTCCCATTCTGGATATAGCCTTAAAATTTAATGAGAATCTGTCCTTAACTTTTTTAGGTATGTTGAACACAGACAGACAGACAGACAAATTCTGGCAATAACATAACCTCTTTGGCTGAGGGAATAAGCACAGAAACAGTACTGTTTCCAGGACTACTGCTGGCATAAGTTTCAATACCATATAAAAATTAGAAAAAGTTGATAAACATAAACCATGTGAAAAAATTTAAGCCACGTCAAAACATTTGCCATGTGCAGAATTTGTATGTTCCCCCATGTATGCATGGATTCTCTCCGGGTACTCCAGCTTCTTCCCATCATCCAAAGACATGCATGTTAGCTTAAATGATCACCATAAATTCTCCATTGGAGGGAGTGTGATGGTTGTTTCTCATCGCATTAACCCTTCAATGGACTGGTATCCAGGATGTGTCTTGCCTCTCATCTGCTAACTGCTGTGATAGATTCCAGCTTCTGTATAACCCTAACCTGGACTAAATGAATGAACAAATAAAAAAGTAAACAGAACATTCATTAAAAACTACTTTATTCAAGTACTCACAGACTCATTAGAAATATGACATTTTAACTTCATATTTAGATACTGCCTACTTTCTCTGTTTTCTCTTTTATGTACATAATACTTACAGTATAAAAAACCAGTGTCCTTATGTCTTTGTGAACCATTTACAATACATACATGGTATGCTCTGGCCATACTCACAATGTTGCCAACCTAATGTGACTGTAAGCAGTCTCGAGTAAGTAAATAGGGGTTTCTTCTGGTGCCTAATCCCGGAGGCCCCTTCTGAGTGGGGATGACAAGATGCAGCTGGAGATCTGGTATTCATTCAACCTTCCAAAACACAAACTGAGCACCTCCCCCACCAAGGCCGAGCTACCATCATGTGTGCTAAAAGTTCAGTCTGGAATTTAAGCAAACAGACCTTGAAAATATCCATGCTAGCTCCAGGAGTGGATCTAATGCATCCTGGAAACAAACCCTCTCTCTGTGACTGTTTTTTGTCAGCGTATATTTAAATGTAGTTTGCTAGACTAAAGTGAATTAATTTCCTTTTTAAATCAAAATTGTAATTACAAGCTTAGATGCTCAAACACACTTACATTACAATTCAGTTTGGGTGTTCTACCTCTATTGGATGGATAATGGAATAACGGTAGCAGCCTGTGGTAAAACCAGGACCCCATGGCTTATGGAATACTTTATGAACTGTTGGTTATCAAGCCTACACATACACACACACACACATACACACACACACACACACACACACACACACACACACACACACACACACACACACACACACA
>JBAMHX010000013.1:10344236-10363298 GCA_037177515.1 Pseudomugil tenellus
TATACAATATAAAGTGATTAAAGTCCAGTGCAATAATCCGCAGTGTGGTGTGCAATTTGGGCAAATCTGTGCAAAGTAAGAATTAATGCATATAAAATGTACGCTACATATATATTTCTATCTGAATCTCCTCTCAAAAATCCCATCATCTCCTTTTCGTTCCTATCGACTTTTAAGTCATTGAGAAATTGATAAACCCACCCCTCCGCTGCTCAATACACACTGGTGACGTAACAAGGCCTCGGTTGTTGTGGTCACGTGCATTTTAGTATGCTGAAACGTGTTGGAATAATGCTCGTAACACTTCTGTGTCAAATGCTTGAGCAGATGGGCTCGAGACTCACATCCCTATGATGGGCAACTCCGATCCTCGAGGGCTGCAGACCTACAAGTATCAGGACTTTCCCTGCTACAAAACACTCGACAGACATCAGACTTAATTAGAAGACTTGTGAAAAGCTTTACATAAGCCTCAGAACAAGTCTGTTATTTACCCATTGATTAAATTCAGGTATATTCCGGCAGAGAAATTGCTAACACTTGCAGGAGTGTGGCTCTTGAGGAACTAGAGTTGCCCATCCCTGTTCTAGACTTGAATATCAGTGTGTACTCTCTTTTCTGAATCTTTACAGGTGCGGGAGTTCAATGGCCGACACTACATTATGGAAAAGGCCATCACTGGAGATTTTGCTTTGGTCAAAGCATGGAAGGCTGACAAGGCCGGAAATATTGTTTTTAGGTAATTGATTAAACTTAGTGCAAGAAATTAGGCTACACATTGATAGTTGTGGTTTTGTGAACAGATTTTAGTTGGCACATCTACTTCTTGAATTATTCAGACAGAGTAAGAAGAACAAGTTATTCCTTTAGACTGTTGATGTATATGCTAATTTGTTATGGAACAGTCTAAATTTAGTTGATCTATAACAAGTGACCGAAGTCACCATTTTACTGCAATGAGGCTATCGGAGTTGGCAGATGTAGTTAAGTCTTTCTCCACAAGAGCGCAGCATTCCCCAGTAACTACCATCTGATAATAGATACCAGTAGCAGGAAATTACAATAGTTACTTTGCTCTTTGGGTTTTGTTTAATTGTTTTCATATTTCATATCTTTTTTGTTCTCGGGTACATCAGGAAGACAGCCAGGAACTTCAACCAGCCCATGTGCAAGGCAGCCAAAACCACCATAGTTGAGGTAAGCATTTCCCATAATAAGATTGCATGCTTTTCATGTCTGCCTAGAATACACCGCTTGACATCTTTCTGTAATTGGAGTTCCTAGCTTGAAATTTACACTTGTGCTATTCAGTCCATAGAGTTTAATATTCAAGCATTGTTCCCACTTGATAAAATTAAAATAAACACTGATATTTTTCAAATTTCCAGTTTAACACTAATGCCTCAAATATTAATAGAAAAGAAATTCTGTAACCGTAAACTCAATGTGTTAGAGAAGGGATGCATCAAAAAGCTGCAGGGTAGTAGATCTCAAGGACTGGACTTGGGCATTACTAGTCAACAACATACCTGGTTTCTGTTTGTCTAGTTTTCCTACTTGCTTAGGATTTGATGGTTTAGAGATGTGATCACTCATCTCCCTCCTTTTTGTGCATATGTGTTTTTTCTCTTTTTTTACTCCTTTCGTCAACACAAAAACGGCTTCGGACCTTCCACATAGACATGGCTTGATTCCGCAAGCAGCAGGAAGAAAGACATTGTGTGTGAAAACCATAAAATAGAAACACTATCTGAAAATAAAGGGGAAAGCTGAAGTCTGTTATAAATCTTAGCAGCACAAGACAAATTTTCAATTATTCGATGTTTGCTGAACCTGAATCTGCTGAGTCTGCTATTTATTGGAAATGTCAGAGAGTAAATGGGGAGAGTAAAGTTTATCACCGCAGTGCTGTTATTTACTCTCTACCACGAACCACCTCATTTTCAGCAGTCAGCCCAAAAAAAAGCCTCATTGTTAAAAGTTGGAAGAACTTCTTGATTTCAGCAGTTTGGGTGTAACACCTAATAGTGTGTGTGTGTGACTATCATGTCAATATAGGCTTTTAATAAAAAAATGTAGATGTAGTTGTATCAGTTTTAACTTGGATGCAATGATGTTTATGGATGTTTATGGATTGGATTTAATATTTTATTTTACATCTTTTTGTACACATCTGTTAAGGATGTTCTCAGTGAGCAGGGAGAATGTAAAAATCTTAACTTAAGAGCAGTGGCAAGTGGTTTGAAAGGAAGACGATAATAGATAACATAAGCTGAAAGACTCCAACTTGTCACACTAACAAGGTCTGAGAAATGTTTTGAACTCTTAACATCCTCTGCAGTTTAATTGATTAAAAAATGTTGCATATTTTTCATCAGGGACATATATGTTTTTCCCTTTTAGCTAGACAATTAATTATCTTTTTTGATTATTTGATCTTACACACTTTCCAAACTGACAGAAAATATATTTTCAGAAACACAGACACTAAATTTAATTGATTTGTCTTAAGTGTAATTTGATTCTCCCTGGTAGCAAAGAAAATGACTACAACAGACAACTAAGTCAGTTTGAACATAGTCTTTGAAGAGTTTGCAATGCACTGTTTTTTTTTTTTTTTTTGTGCTGAACACCCATCTTCCACATGCCAACAGATTTGTCACATTCACAGGGGCAAGCATTGTTATTTGTGCTGCAGTGTGACAAATGACATCAAAGTTCGATTCTCATCCTCAGTTATACTTTTTCTCTTCAAATCATCTGAAATAATAAAAAAGCTGGTACAGTTTTCAGGGTTTTTTTTCATTTATTTTTCATATAGCACATGCCTCCTAGTGGAAACCACCAGAACAAAAAGGGCCCATAGTGGATCACCTCTGTGAGCGTTTGCTGTGTGTTTTTTTTAACTGAATTAAGTTCAGCTCTAACACTTAAATCAAGGATCCCAAAAGATGGCTAGTCTTTTTCTATAAGATAAAGGGCTGTGTTGAATCTTATTTTCTTGTCACTCTACTTTTGTAGAGCAATTGATAGATTCCTGGCTTTAAAATGGTGTCTGTCAGTACATCTACTTTGCATAGTCCTTACCTCCGGTTGGTGTTTATCAAATGTGTGTTTGTCAACTCCCCCCCCCCCAAAAAAAAAAAAAAAAAAAAATGTTGGGTCAGATTAAGAAGAGCACATGTTTTACAAGCTGTTGTAGCTCAGGAGGTAAGAGCAGTCGTCTCTCAAACTACACGTTGGGGGTTCGATTCCAGGCTTCCCCTGCTTCCCCATGCTGAAGTGGCAAGACAGTGAACCCACCCCGTGTCCCAAATGTAAGTTGCTTTGGATAAAAGCGTCTGCTAAATGACTATAGAATAGAACAGAATAGAATGTTTCTTTGTCTACTGTACATACACAACACATACACAATTTTCCATTGGCTTGTCAGTGTATTGAGCTTACAACATTATCTAAATCCTAGATGGTGATTATCTCTAGTTAATTGTCTACATTGATTTATGTGGATTAGAAGTATAGGTTAATTGATTGCAGCGTATGCGATAAACAATCTTGAAGCATCAATTTCACTTTCTGGTCTCTTCTTTATGATGCTGTATTCAATGTAATTATTGCACATTACATTCTTTTCTTAATTAAATATATCTTTGGGAGCAGGTGTAGTGTGGCTCACATCTGATCAAAGGGTCACAGGTTTGATTCCCCTGTCTAAAATCTGCATGTCAAAGTGTCCTTGAGCAAGACACTGAACCCCCAGTTGCTCCTGGGGGCCTGGCTAGCGCCTGCGTGTATGGCATCTCTGACGCCATCAGTGTGTGAATGTGTGCATGCATAGGTGGACTGCAGGATCTGTAAAGCGCTTTGGCCATCCAGAGATGAGAAGAAGCGCTATATAAGTGAACACCATTTACCATGTAGGATTGAATGTAAAATTCTTTTATTGTTATTTTAGTATATATTTTTATATGTACATCTCTTTGGAAAGCATTTTGGCTGGTCTTTTGCCAGAAACAGACTTTATTAGGGTGGTTTGAGGACCAAGTATCTTCTAGTGGGCCTGTTCTCACAATTCAATGCATTACAGCGTGATTAGCATTTGCTGAAGATCAGACCACTCAGAAGCCATTTGCTACTCGGATGAGATCCTCAGACTCATTATCAGACCATATGCTGTTACAGTGGGACCTGGGTTTCTTCTGTGCATGAAAATGCTTGGCCTCAGGTGGCTGGAGTATGTTAGCAGTTCCTGAATGGTGAAGCAAACAATGCTATGGATTAGTTTGCCTATTCACCCAACACTAATCCATTTAAACCCTTCTGGAACATCATGTCTGTTCCATCTGCTGCCACCATGTTGCACCGGAGACTGTCCAAGTGTTGACTGATATCCTGATCCAGCTCTGCAAGGAGATCCCTCTGGAGAACATTGATAGTCTTATCAGGAGCTTGCCCAGGTGTTAGGGAGCACCTACAGGCATGTGGAGGCCACAAAAGCTACTGAACCTAATTTTAAATTGTCGTGAAGAATTCCCACAACAATTTGGTCAGCTGAGCTTTCTCAAGGCTTTATTTTGAATATGATTTTGAATCCAGATCTCCATGGGCTAAATATTTTATTTCTATTGACAATAGTTAAGCTAGTTTGTTTTAACACATTCCACTATGTGATGAATAAAGATGAAAATGGAATGGAATATCTTATTTATAGTCCATCTTATCTTTAATGAAAAATATTTATTCAAAATAAACTGGATTACAAATAAGTTTTCTTGTTTAAATTTCTTCTTTAAAATGAGTTTAAACACAAAGTATTTGGAAAGGAGTCAGGAAACAAGATAAAACAAAAATTACACAAAAGTAAATTACCAGACTAGTGGCTCGCACCATAGTTGCCAGGCAACAAACCCTACTATCCAATTGTTCAATGTTCCACAGTATCCAGCTGGTACAGGTTTTCCCTTTTATCAGTGATACAGTTACAGATCCCTGTGCATTGTGGAGGTCAATGTACCAGGGGCTGAATGAGAGCAATGGTCTTTTAACTGTTATCAGTCACAGTAAATGATTCAGTTCTGCTCTTGTAGCAAGACAGTATTGTGTGTGTGTTTTAACAATCGTGAATTGAATTTCTAGCGTGTATTTTTATTTCATTTACTTCTCAAAAGCTGTAATTGGATATATTTTACCTCCATTTCATGGTATGGGCTCACATTGAACATCTGTGTTGACAAAAAGGATAGCACTTGCGATTTAGGACTCCAGTACAGTATCGTTGGTGAATTTTATTAATGTTTCAGCAAAAAATAGCAAACCAGAGATTATGAGACTCAATTTTACTGTCAACATACTCTGATTTGCCCTGCTGAGTTTTGTAATCTTTGTTCTTGTATTTTTATTTCTCCTCTAAAAATTCACTTCAAATGCCACTGTTGACAGATAATTAACATACTTCTAATATTTCCTTCATTGTTACCAGCTTGAACAATTTCCAAAGTTGACTGTTGTGTGCATTAGATGAGTAATTTGCTCTGTATATTTCTGCTTGCAGCAATGATGTGGTGGTCTAGTTAAATCTCCAGAGGCTTAAAAAAACTGGGAACAAAAAAGAGAAAAAAACAAAACAAACAAAAAACAAACAAACAAAACTACCCTTTAAAGCACTCATTCTTTGCAACAATGCAGATAGGAGCTCTGAAATGAAAGCAGGCCAGTGATTGGTATGAGTCCAAGTGTCCTCTATAAACCCAGGGCTCAATTTAGTTTTAAACTAGTAATAATTACTGCAGATTACATGGGTAATGTTTTTGCTCAGAACTATTTAGGACTGAACAAAGTTAAGTGGTGTGTTTGCTTTTCTAAACAGTCTGTAATTGTGCTACTGAGAAGAGTCGCCATGGAGTTGTGCTTCTGAAAACTGCATGCAAGGAACCCGTTTTTCAGAAAGTACCATCATGTGGGGGGTTTATTCTTAACCCTCTCCGTCTGCACAATGAAAATATATTTTATCCTCAAAAGATGACACTTGTAAAGAGAGATTCATTTTCTAATTAACCAGAAATGTTTGGGCTCAACACTTGAAAAGCCCAGTATTCACAGGATTTTAGTTCCTTCTCAGTCATCTGAGTTTAACTATTTGCCACAGGGCTATTTCTTTAAGGATTATACTTTTAATCATTATTAGAAATGCAAAATTCTAACTTACCATTCATGACTGCTTCACTCAGCTGGAGAATTGCAGCATGCAATGCAACCTGTTTTTTTTTTTATTTAATTAGCCTTTTTTAGTCTTTATCATAGACTTAAATAGCAGTACAATCAACTCAGCTGTAATAAAAAAGTCTTCTTTTGCCACTTGGAAACAAGAAAAAAAACAGTATTATTATTTTGTTGGTTCAGTTATACCTCTAAATAAAGACACCTGCTTTAAAAGAAGTACTTCCTTGAGTTGATAAGAGGTATCCAACTGTCACTGTTGACTAAAGGTGCCTAATTTTAGCGAAAACGTTAGCTTAATTTGGCAGAAAACCATATCCACAAGACTTTTCTACAGGATGTTTTAAGGGCATATCTACATAACATTTATCTGGTCTGTGATATATGCTACACTAGGAATGTTAACACTATTCTTAAGTTTGTGCCACTTTTTTCACTTTGAGCTGAAGACTCTCGAGAACAAATTGTGGTAATTGAAGGGTTTGATAGGCCCCAACTACAGTAAATTGCTGTAATATCAAAAGAGAGATGAGTATAAAAGCTTTTGAAATCCACAAAAAATGTTAGATGCTTGGAAGGAGGAAAGCACTGTAGGTCACAGTGACTCGATGTATCACTAAATATTAAACTCAGACACCCATTTTGCAGTGAATATTTTGGGGTTTAAGATCGCACATCTTTTTTTGGCATATGAAAAAAATGAATATGATAAGCCAAGTAGCACACTTAAAAAAGTTGATGATTAAAGATTTTTCCTATAGAGCTTTTTTCACGTGTGAAAATATACCATTGTCACAGTTAAAGAATTTTACATTATTCCCCTTCATTTTCTGTTGTTGATTTAGTTCATATTATAAATTTGCAACTCTTCATCCTTTCAGCTGCTCAGGTTAGGCCTTTAACATTTAATTTCATATATTAAAACTTAGTGCTAGATGGACCTTTTATTAATAAATCAGTATAAGTATGGGTGTCTACAATTTTGGCTGTTGATCTTGCCAGTCTTCGAGAACACAAGTGCAAATGGAAGATTTCAGTCATGACCCCTCTTGTGACAATTCATCACTAGGCCTGGTATTGATTTGCCAAGAAATAAGTCAAGTTGACACAGACTTATATTCAATGCCATCCTGACATTTACTGAAGACTGATTGTAAAGCCGGTGACACTAAAAAAAGATTATGAATCAGCTGCAGGTCTCTGTGGGATTTCTTAACCAGAGAAGCAGAGAAGGGCATGGGGAATACAAAACCTGTTATGGAAGACAAACAACAATTGGGGGAAAAGGGTGTCATAAGCTCAATTTCTAAATATAGTTTTAAAGACTACTTGTTGCTGTCTACAATCTGATGCAAGTTTGATTGAAGCTTATATGGTTTCCAAAATGCAAACATTGCCATCTGTGTTGCGAGGGGAGCCATTCCAAATGTGTATTGTACTGTAGATGTTGCTTTGACCTGTCATTAAAAGAATATATTTTTAGTTACTGTTGCATTGTCAGAGCCTGCATAGGATGGCTGTGTCCTATTTACTAGATATTCTAAAGGCAGGCAAGCTTCCACTGAGAGGAAACAGATTGCTTGTGATGTCAGTATTTTGGGTTAGAGGAGCTTGAGCTGATCCCAGAAAGTGGCAACAGAGCATGGCCAAGTGCCCACACATGCACACACAATGGGGGGAAGATGGAAAGGCTAAAAATACATGCAATAATGAGAGTGTGGTTTTGCTGTCACCCTCTTGCCTGTAGCCATACCATGTTTTTTCTGACCTCTTGAATATGGATTTGAGTACTGCAAATATAAACTTGAGTAGTTCAGTGGTCAAATGATTAATTTACCAAAGCTTTTGTACACCTTAGTATCTCAGCTGGAAAATGCAAGATTTATCAAACTAATTAAATGCTAATATTAATTTAGATAATCATGATGTCTTTGCAGGTTATTTCCTTTCAATTTTGTAGATACTTAAAACTTATATTTTGTACCACTATTGAGACCAATCTTTTCAAATATATAAAAATGAAAGAACCTATTTTCTTTTCACTTAGGAAAATTTATTTCAACTTTCTTAGTGGAACATCCATACTCAGCCTGTAAAAATGTTTGATTACAAAACTTTAGACAAATCATAAGCTTATTTTGATACTTCATTTTCACAAAAATTCAAATTAAGAAATAAAGGGGGAAAACAATCTTTTTCAAAGCTTTTACAGTTTTGACCTTTAGATTTCATAAAATGTGGTCACAGAATGATCAAAAGATTAACAAATTTTAAGGCATGTCTTTTTCGAAATGTTGAACCTCACATTGTGATTGATAATTTAAGTCCAGATATACACTATTTGAACATAAATATTAGATTTTATTTTCAGACAATGCAAAACATTCTCATTAATAATCATGCAGATGTGCATGCTTCATCCACAGCTTAGAAGGATCCAAAAAAGAAAATATCCAGTGAGCGGCAGTTGTTCGGATGAACATGATTTGTTCAGCTCAGAGGATAATGGAGAGACTACTTTGTGATGTTAGACAACCTTAACTCAAACAAGCACTGATTTTGACCTTGGTATGTGGAGTACTATCTCTGACACACAACATATCGAAACTGGTAGTTGTGCTACAACAGCTTATGGATATACCGTGTTGCTATCATGTCAGCTAGGAGCAGGAAAACGCAATAACAATTTGCATTGGCTCACCAAAATTTGACAATAAAGATGAGAAAAGCATGGTTTGGGACCTTCACTTGCTAAGGTCAGTATTTGGCATCAACAACATGAAAATATTAATCAATTCTACCTTGATCATTGGGTCATACAGCTTCTGGTGATGTACAGTAGTGTGGGGGATATGTTCTTAGTACAGTTTTAGTACAGTTCTTAGTACCTGCTGAGGTCATAAATACAATGGCCAGAGTTCATTGTTCAATGTTCATTTTTCAATGTTCCTGACCATGTCCATCCATTTATGACCACAGTACTTCCATCTTCTGATAGTTATTACCACTAGAATAGTGCCACAAGTGTATCCCAATGATTTCCGCCATCACCAGATCTCAATCCAGTAAAACTCATTTGAGATGTGGTAGAACAGGAAATTCTCATCACCGATGTGCAGCCAATATGCAATATCTGCACCATCTGGGATGCATTGTTGATTCTGTACCACAATCTTTGAGAAATATTTCTAACACCTTGTTTAAGCAATGGCATACCCAATATAGGGGCTAGTGGGTGTAATTCATAATATTCATGCATATTTGGTTTGTCATTAGTCATATAACCAAAGGGAGGGCATCAGTTAATCTCTGGGTGCTTTTGTTTTCTCTTGTTTTTGTTTTTTCTTCAATCCACCGATAATACAGTTTTGCCCTGCTGATTATTTTCACTGAGCAAATGTTTGTTTTGAAGACAGCATGTCTCTAGTTTTATTAATAACTGGACAGGAAACAATGTAAGCAACACCACTGTTGGTGGTTTATTTTAGGGATTTGGTTGCATTCTGAACAGATCAATCTGAGATTAACAAGATTTGACAAAGCTCACGGCCTAAAAAAGCACACCCTCTCATAAAAGCGCTTGCTGTGTCCCCAGAGGGCACTTTGATTCCCTCTGTCCTCCTGCCAGCGCACTTCATGACTCGCTCTGCTCTCATTGATGTGAAAATCGGTGTACAGATACAGGAATATCAATGTCGATGCTGCGCCTGTTTATTCGTTTCACACACCTGCTCATTTGTGTGTTTATGTTTGTGTCTTTCGTTTTATTTAAAGCTTTATCCATTCCCGTCTGTTGAACCTCCTTTGGAATCAGGTCACATCACATAGATGAAAGGAGCTATGTCCCTGTGTGTGTCCCTTTTTTTTCTTTTTTACATGCACAGCACATTTAAATTGTATGAGCGTGTTATTGTGTTGTAACTTAGCTGTGGAAGACTAATTGAAAACTGATTGAATTGAATGAATGTGTGTGTGTGTGTGAGAGAGAGAGACACTTACAAACCAGCATGGAGAAATCAATCGGAGGTGTGAATCATTGTTCATTTGTGGCTTTCAAGGGGCTCACTGTTTGACATATTTTTCACTGAAGAGACAAAATTGGACATTAACACAGTCCATTAAATTTTTTCTTCTTGTGATTTGAAATTTATGCCACCCTGTATTTATTGTACTTATCCTGCCCCAAGCTACACTATTTCAATACAGTTTTATGTCATGACAAGCACTTTCTTTCTTGATGAAGATGTCTAAGGAAATCAGCAGTCTCGCAAAAGACAGATCAAGCCCCCAGAGAAATATGTGGGTGACTGTGTGGGTTTGTTGTTACGGTGCTCTCGCACTCCCAATCTCATGTTGCACAACCTCATTTTTTTGCTGCTAAGCATTAGAGATTTTACCATAAACCAACCAAGAGAACCATAAAAGGAGTCTAAAATCACTTTATGATCCTGAGTGGCCCTAGCTCATGAGAAACCAAAGACTCTGTATCCATGACAACACAAAGATGGGATCCACTTCTGGCCATTGACTCCTCTCAGTCAGCGGTGAGTGCTGCGGGAGGAAGCAGATAAGGAGAGATTCAATTTAATTTGCTCCAAACGGCTGCCTGCCCCTCATGTAAATGGAATAAGTAGGTTACACTGTGAGCCACACAGAAGGAAAACACACAGAAAAAAATTCAGGGTGAGAATTGTGTTGTCATGGTTAAATATTCTCTTTCCTCTAGAGAGATAACTCTTCTGCTTTCTTTTCATTCTCTTTTTATTTTTGCATTGGAAATGTTTTCATTTCAAGGACTATCTTCTCCCAATATTTTTTGTTGATCCCTTTCCAGCTGAGCTTTATTTCTGTATTTACCTGAAAAATCAGAGCTCACAGTAGATAAAGGCAAATGCAACATCTGACGTTTCTGACCTTTATAGATTAAAAATGGGTGGCTGGATTTAGTGGAGCCCACACATGCAGTACAACTCCCCCTGAACACCTGTAGAGGTGTAGGCTGGAGCTTTATATCAGTTCCCAACTGTTACCTAAGTCCAGGCATGTGTTCATTGTGGAATTTCTATCCCTGTTGTGTTGACCTGACTCTGCTTAAATCAATAGCCATTTCCATCTCTGTCTTGCCAGTCAGACAGAAATACCCTCACACACACACACTTCTCTTCTGCTCCTGCTGCACAGTAATAAAGGTGAAGGTTTTCTATCTCCACATATATGATTTGATACAAATGTGAGAAATATAGTTTTCAATTTGAAAGTGCAAGTGTTTTTTTAACAAGCTCTACTGAAATTGGGTTTTGTTATCCAAATACTGAAACACCTCTAGTATCTGCTGACTTTTGCCAGATTTCCATAGTACCAACTCTCCCCTGCTCGCACCCGCACGCTTTCACTCTACGAGTGTTTCCACTATACATTATGCGTCCTGAGCCAGGCGGTAGTCTCTGGCTATCGATGGTGACGCTAATGCGGAAGTCGGATTAATTGCAGTTCATCCCTCACTGGTAGATGACTGGCTCCAATAGAGAGCCCATAAACTCCCATGTTAAAATGTCCGATTTCACAGCTGAAATAAACATGTTTACAGAGTGGCTCCAAAAACTTTTTTCATTTTGGGATTTTCCGATAATGACGAAACAGCAAGATGGCGATGGAAGGACCCACCTATTGGCTTCATTTTCGCTCTTCAGAAACCTATGGGAAATGTGACGTATGCTCTGTCCAGTAATTTATACTGTCAATGGTCCTAAGCCGATGCTATTTTCGTACCTGCTTGCTTGAGGTCCGACCTGACACGAAATTTGAAGAGGTGAAAACATCAGGGAAAACCTCCGCGCTCGCTGCATACACACACACTGCCTGCGGTCAGAGATCACCTACGGCAGAAAACCGAACATAACACGGCGCTCGACGATGGGGCTTTCGTCTGGCCACTTATTTGGACGACTGGCTCCTTTTGGCACGGTCCAAACAGGAAGCATTGTCACAAACGAGCGAGGTCATACATCACCTGGTCGAACTGGGTTTTGTCATTAACACCAGGAAGAGTGTGTTGTCCCCAGTATTGTCTTCCTTAGTCTAGCTCTAGATTCTGTGTAATGCATAGCCCGCCTTTCCAAGGAGAGAGTGAGCTCTTTCAGAGCATGTCTTGCGCGTTTTTGTCTGAGCATAAAGCTCCCCTTCAGGCTATGTCTACGTTTACTCGGATTGAAGGCCTCCGCAATTCCAGTAATTCGGCTCAGCCGCCTCCACATGAGGGGTTTTCAGCGATCTGTATTTTCTCTCAGCCTGGACCCCATGCATCATGGAGGATGGAGGGTAAACATAACAACGGAGTGCACTATGGCACTCCATACTGGGCGCACCGATGTATGGCGAGTGGGCCTTACCCCCAGCTATTATTGAACAGGTGTGGTCACTCTTCGGCCGAGCCTCGGTGGACCTGTGTGCCGCTCAGAGTGGACGCGCTGGCGCACGCCTGGCCCAGCGTCGTTCTTTGTGCTTTTCCCCCACTAGCCCTGATGCCCCCGACTCTGTCCAGAGTGAGGGAGCAAGGGCACAGACTGATTCTGATTGCTCTGCACTGGCCAGCCATGCATTGGCTGGTGGAGATTTATCAGCTTCGGTGCGGTCAGCCGTGGCAGCTTCCACTTCGCAGGGACTTCGCAGGGCTTTCACAGGGCTTTCACAGGCAGGGGGCACTGTGTTTCATCCACACCCTGAACGCCTGGCTCTATGGGCCTGGCCCGTGAGTGGTTTAACTTAAACACAGTGGAGCTCCCTCACAGTGTGACTAACACTATTCAGAACGCTAGAGCCTCCTCCACTAGATCTCTTTATGTCTGCAAGTGGAGGGTGTTTGAGGAATGGTGTCATGAAAAGGGGCACACCTCATTGCAGTGCTCGGTGGCTGTCATTTTGTCCTTTCTTCAGAAGCTCGATGACAAACGCAGGGCCTTCTCCACTATTAAAGTGTACCTGGCTGCTATTTCTGCATGTCATGTGGGGTTTGAAGGGAAAACGGCTTGTCAGCATCTGTTAGTCTGTCGTTTCATGAGAGGGGCACGCAGGCTTCTTCCTGTTTCCAGACCCTTGGTGCCCTCATGGGACTTGGTGGTGGTCCTGAAGGGTTTATCTGGACCCCCGTTAGAGCCGCTAGAAGATGTTGACCTTAAACACCTGTCTCTTAAGACAGTGTTGTTGTTGGCTTTAGCTTTTGTGAACCGTGTTAGTGATATCCATGCTCTCTTCATGCACTCAGTTTGCCTCGGGGGATTTGAGGGTGTCACTCAAACCTAATCCAGCAATTGTGCCTAAGGTGGTCGGCTCATGCTCTCCCATTACCCTTATGGCACTTGCTCTGCTACGTTTCTCTTCACCTGAAGAGCAGTAGCTTTATAAGTTGTGTCCGATCCACGCTCTGCGTATTTACATGGGACGGACAAAGGGGTCCGGAGGAGTGACCAGCTCTTTGTCTCCTGGGCGGCGCCCCGGGCGGGCAGGCCTATCACAAAGCCACGGCTTTCCCACTGGATTGTGGACGCCATTGCAATAGCCTATGGGAGTCAAGGTTTACGGGCGCCTGGTGGTTTGCATGCTCAGTTCACTCGAGGTCTTGCTTTTATCGTGGGCCCTCTTTAGAGGAATCTCCATGGAGGATGTTTGTGCAGCTGCATGTTGGTCTTCCCCCCTCACTTTTGTTTGGCTTTACAAACTGGACGTCTGTGCCTCAAGTGTGGCCCACTCTGTTTTGAGGGGTGGGCGCTCTGGGGAGCAGACTGCCACTCCATGAGTGCTGGTGGTCACTTGAGATAAGCTGTCTGGCATTTTGGGAGTCTCCATATCCCATAGTGAGACATCGAAACAAATGCTATGAATGAGAACTTTAGGTTACTAACGTAACCCCGGTTCTTAGAGTAGCATGATTGATGTCTCACAAGACAGCCTACGTTGTAGTGCAGGCTACTTAAAGGCAGTGTGACGTGAGCATCACGATCACTAGCCAATCGGGATTGGCTTTATTTATTTCTTTATTTATTATTGATTTATTTATTTTAAATATGTATTCCACAATCAAATTATTGTGGTTGATTGCATCCCATTTCTGTTTTTATGGAAACAGGAGAAAAAGGAGCAGCCAGATCTTCCATCCATTTTAAAGTTACAGTGAATTCTGTAGATGGACCGCAGCGACAGCAGCTTCAGATAATGGTGAAAATGATGAATGTAAACGATGGAGGCACACCAAAGACACGAGAAATTACAAGAAATGTCATCTTTTAACACATTGTTTTGTCTCAACCAAAGTAAAAAAGGGGGCTCGTTGAAATAAAAGTGAATTTCAGTCTATTGTCTTTTTTTAAAAATGAGAACTTAAACTCATTAAGCTGCACTTCAGAAAGGTTTTAATTAAAATAACATTAACTATGAATGTGGTTGAAGTGTTTAATGTAGGAATCTGCAGAATAATTCTATCGAATCACCTTTATAAAATATTATCAGCTCCATAACACAGCTGATGTGACTGTGAGATGTTTTAGCAGACAGTTATCTCAAAGTTATTACTGACAAAAGTGTTTAGTTGCATACTAGGTTTCGGGGAATTAAATGTACATGAAAATGAAGTCATTTTAAGAAATGATGAAACCTTAAGAGGATACCAAACTTTATTTAATAAGATAAAAAAAATGTCTGATGTCCCTCTTCATTCACAGTCTCCTCTAGCTAATGCTGGCGTGAGTAAACCCTGTGCGATGTCATAATTCATAAAAATGACTCCAAAAAGATGCTTGCAGACAGCAGTAGCCACTCTTCCTGGTAGATAAACATTCGCACAACTTCGCATTTTGCTTCTGCATGACTACATGATGCTGCGCAGGAACGTGAAGGTTTCTGAAGTTCTCCAAGCTGAGTGTTTGTTAAACAGGTGTTAAAAAAGTCTGTGACCCCATGAGGCAGTAGTCTACATTTCACTTTATATATGTTCTACTAGAGGAGCAAAGGCTTAAAAAAACCTATAATATGAATGAGAAAACCTTTATTAGGGAAAACTGTAATCTGAGCTCATTATAAAGAAGATACAGTGAAGTCGATCAGAAATGGTGACTTTTCTGTCACAAGAGTGACAGAAGTAATTGAATAGTTTTTTTTATTCTCATTATTTCTAAACAAGCGTTTAAAGACTTTAGTGATGTATATGTAGAAAAATATAAACTGTCGCGCCCTGCGGTCACAGATTTTGTTGAAACACCGGCAAAAACCAATGTTTCACCATTGAGAAGCTGGAGAAATGCCCAGACAGAGGGTTTGCGGAGATAATATTGTGTAATAAGATCCATCTGAAACAGAAGCATATTGCAATTATTTTGCTGCACAATAGTATATATAGCAACATGTAGACATGGATATTACAAGCAGCACCCATTAGTTAGCTTTAGCTATTATTAGCTAACCTTATAATAACCTTAATTTCTTCCAAATTGCAATTGTTGCGTCTGAAACTGTTGCAAACGCATGTTGCAAAAATCTTTGGACACTTTGCAGGGTCTTTTGGCTGCCAAACGATGACGGTTTTCAATATATTCCCTGTGTCCCATAGCCAGTATGAATCATAGTCCGAGCACCAGTTACTTTACCTTAAGCTGTGTTGTTTTGGTTGCGTTTGTGTCACATACAGATGACATCACAGATGACATCACCGACGGTTCAAACACTGGAATGCGCTGGAATGCCCCTCCTTCAACAGGGTGTCCAGGATTACAATGAAAACGCAATTTAATTCAAGTAGGGTTCTATTAGTCTGGGGCATGAGGGGGCGAGTAGGTACTATGGAAATCCTGCATTTGATGTAATGATCCAGCTGGGCCCTGGGCTCAGTGTGTTAGATGATCCTGTATTGTTATCATTTAGCCAAGCTGGATTTGGAAACATAGGTGGCTTTTACTGGACTCTTGAGCTATTATATTAATAAGCACCGCAGAATCTTTCATAAATATTTAGTGAAACGTATGACAGTAGCAAGCATTTAAAATCAGAGACAAATGGTCACTACACTTTGGTATAAATTTAATTTACAATGCCTTCTGCAGGTGTTAGGATATAAGCAACACAAAACTCTTTAAAATTAGAATGCAACGTGATTGGTTTCTTCATGTGAATCTTAGGAAAAGCTGGACATTATGCTGGTGAAGGTAACACTCATCTCTTTGTCTTTCTGTGCAGGTGGAAGAGGTTGTGGATGTTGGGACATTTGCTGAAGAGGACATCCATATACCCAGCATATATGTCCACAGGATTGTTCAGGGAGGGGGTTACGAAAAAAGGATTGAGGTATAAAAAAACCCATAAGAGCTCACATGAGAGGAAAGATTATATAGGCATAAAAGCAGTGTGTCTTATTTTTTCTTTAACGACAGTGTTGCATTAGGTTGACTGAAATAAGCCTTCTTAAAAAAGAAAAGCAGTGTAACAGGGTTTTTTATTGTGCACAATAAGCAAGTATGATAGACGTTTATTTTGTATTCTTGTATTTGGAAGTAAATCTTATTGATTGACGTTGGACTTTTGATCAGTTTCTTTACGATTTCAGAAACGCACAGTAAAAAAAGGCCAAGAAGAGAAGCCAAAACCAAAGAAAGATTCAGATATTGTTCGGGAAAGAATCATTCGCAGGGCTGCTCTGGAGTTTGAGGACGGGATGTACGGTATCCTTTCACAAATTTTCAGTCTGTGAAGAAATCAGAATATCATATAAATGTTTTCTCTGCTTTTTCTTTTGATTGAGACAAGTATAGCCCAACAAAGCAATGGTCAATAGCCACAGAAGAAGATTTGCATCTCAGCTTCCTTTGTTAACAGCATTCACATTTAATAATTATGCTCTTTGCACCAGTTAATTGCACAGGCAAATTATGCTTAAATTTCCCTTTTCTTCTTAAGCATTTGAAACATGTTGTAATAATAGCATTAACACCTTCCCATGAGAGGCTAGTCTGTAAATAACCTCACAGTGATTTATTGTTTATTTTTTGGGATGATAATTCACAGTCTCTTGCAATCCAACATAACACATTTGATATTGAGAGAGCTCAGGTCTAAGGGGGTTAAATAGGCTGCTGTAAAATGTATGATGATTCTGGAAAAGCACATTCAGTTTTATGTCATTATGTTTATCTTCTAAAGCACAACACTTTACTTTGATCTCATGAATACAAATGAAATTGTTACTGTTTTTAACTAAGAGACAATCAGCCAACCTTGGTATTGGTATCCCCATGCTGGCCAGCAACTTTATTAAACCAGATATCACGGTGCATCTTCAAAGTGAAAATGGAATTTTGGGACTGGTAAGTCATTTGCAGCATTTTCTTTGTTTCTTTTGAGTCTTGAGCTAAACAGAAGCATTGATTGTCATTTTGACAAAGTAAAGTCATTTTCTTTCCTTTTTTGTAAACCAAATTTTGCACTCAATATGTGGCAAGATGAGTTGCCATTCATTGGAACAGTATCGCTGCAAGCTGAAGCCCTTATTTGAAATGTTCTTGGTTTATTATATAACAGTTGGTGACAGCTTGACACTTCTTTCTCACAATCATTACTTGCTGGCTGGGCCTTTTAACAAAGACTTCTGCAGCTGCTTTGGAGAAAGCCTGTGTTGATGACAATTCTTTATTCCTCGAAGTTTCTTTTAATTAAATTTCCAAGTTTCAGATAGGTTTTGATCTTACCTATTGGTTCATCTCCACTTTGTTCAAATGATTTGCTCACTTTGTTGGATGCAAAAAAATCAATACCTCATCTAATCAGAAAAATGCAGTCATGTCTGTATTTCCCCCAAAACTCTGGTCTGGTCAGGCACAGTGACATGTGTGGCTGCTTACAAGTGTTACTCTTGTTTACTTTTTTCTTTTTTGTGTGTTCAGGGGCCGTATCCTACTGAGGACCAAGTAGATGCAGACCTGATTAATGCTGGTGAGAGTTATCACTATCAACAGCAACAAATTATGATCTAAATAACATAAATAAAAAATGGTATATCCCCGAACGCGGTGTGTTGGGGATATAATGGTTTCATCACGATCGCCGCTGCCGGATATCCTTCGTGTGATAACTCGAACAGTTTTCACAATTGGAATGTGATTCTGTTTAGGTCCCCAAGGAGATGACCTGCATCAAATGTTATGATTTTGGGATTTCCTCACTAGTTGGTGCTTTATCCATGAAAAAAAATCAGATTTTTGGCTATATCTCTGGAACTATTTCTTTCAATGACCTTAAATCAAGTTCAAATAAAAGGTCATGACCTCAGGATGCATCCTGTCTTGAGGCCTGTACTACGAAGTGTGATTAACTGAGCCCAGACTTATCTCTGTTCTCTGCATTGACTCAGCCAAACATTAAGGATCTGGGATAAACTGTACTAAGAAGCTGGTTATCAACTCACTAACTCAATCCAGACTTTGCCACTTAAGATAAATGTGTGTTCACAAAAAATTTTGTTTGTGCTGGTTCCAAATTTTAGAAACGATTGACTGGGAACAGTCAACATCTTTTGCCACATCTGATATTTAAAAGCTTTCTAAAAGGGAGTTTTGTCATCCATTCTATAGTTTCTGTTTGCAGCTTTCCTCACAGAGACCATATTTTCTATCAATTAGGCAGGTGCAACATATCATTAAAATATGCAAATCACTCTCTTTTACCTGTAGACTGAGCTGCATATTTTAATTTGTGGATACATTTAAGAAATGCATATTTCAAAGTTTTGTCTAGTCATAAATTGCAGCAATTAAAAAAATCTTTTAAGCTGTGTTTAAGAGGGCACATATCAAGCTGAGAAATTATGTT
>JBAMHX010000013.1:10384582-10398194 GCA_037177515.1 Pseudomugil tenellus
TAACCAGTCACACACATGTACTCCTAAGCAACCAGTCGGACACATTCACTCCTAAGCAACCAGTCACACACACGCCAGCATTAAAAAATAACCAGCCAGAACGCATCGGAGCTAAGAAGTGGTCTGTGGTCAACACCTGCAGAACCACTCTCATTTATTTGGTGTGTCTTGCCAATTGCCTATGATTTCCACCAGTTCCACAGCATATGGAATTGATTTTCAATCAGTGTTGCTTCCTAAATGGACAGTTTGATTTACAGAAGTGTGGTTGACTTGGAGTTACATTGTGTTGTTTAAGGGTTCCCTTTTTTTTTTAGCAGCATATATATTGAGCCACAATTAAAAAAAACAATGACATGTTTTTCATAACATTTATAAATTTTATTATTATTGATAATAATAATATTATTGATAATGCTGCATCTTCTAAATATTACTGTGTCTAATAATTCTGTGAAGATTGCAGTTATGTATGGAGTGATGATTGACATCACTAGTTCTGGATCAAAATGTCTTGTTCTTTATAACTGATTAACAAAAAAACATAAGACAAGCAAGATGTTGTATTACATATAGTCTCCATAAATTAGAACTGGGAGTAGATTAAGTTTTTGATGACTGTAAGCCTGTATTATCTTAGGCTTGACTAGTAGTGTGGACCAGCATTCTGCTGTAATAGCATTTGGTTGATTAATCTACCATTATGGAACCAGAATGGAAGACCGCCTGGAGCAGTCCTCCAATTTTAGCCAAAACAGAAGATATTCTGTGGTGCTAGAGCTCAGATTCCCAAGTAAACAATCCTGGTGTTTAAGCTGTGAGATGACTGAATTGTTAATGTGTAAATAAAGCTTGACATCACACATAGTGCCTCTTTCTAACACAACTTTAGCTTAAAATGTTTATGTTAGTGGGAGGCAGACAATTGTGTTATGTGAAAAGTGGATCGAAAATGAAAGCTAATGTGGAAATTCTGCTTAGAATTTTCCCAGATATGGGATGTGGTGTGTTTTTCAGTTCAGTCTGTCAGACTTTTATTTATATAGCACTTTTCACACAATTTTGTGATCCAAAGGTGCTTTACAAAAATATCAGTAAAAATAAGAAAAAAAGCTTAAAAAGGTGTCAGTCTCTCTCTGGATGAATGAAGATAAGAATAAAATAGGTCAGATATAATAACTTTTAAAATGCTGACAAATCATAAAATACAGGTATTTTAAAGGGCAAGATTTAAAAAATTTAGCTTAAAATTCATTAACATTTCCTTCTGTGTTCTGGGCTACTGGAAGTTGCTCCACACACGGACTATAAGAAGATAAAGTTCAGTCTACACCGATGTTGGTTCTAATTTTTAAAATAGGAACAAATTTTTTCTCCTGAAAACATGAGGTTTCTAACAGGCTTATAATGTAAAAGTAATTCTGATAAATGTTTAGTACTTAAACCATTGAGAGCCTTAAAAACCAGTTTAAAAAAGCAACCTTAAACTCTTTTCTGAAAGGTTCTTTGTGATAAACTATAAGGACATAATATTTAAACAAATACTATCCTCAAACTAATTTTCTTTTATGTTAAAATCTTTCAAGTAGTGCAGTACTTGTAGTATAAATGTTCACTTGTTTATACTGGTGTGGCTACAGACAGTTGAGGGCTGCTCTCTGAAGCCTCTCCTGGATGTGTCACCAATAATTGCAGCTATTTTGTCATCTCCTGGATGGGTGTATGTGAAATAGCACTCTGGCTTGCTGACTGAGCCACTTATATCTTTCGGGAGGGGAATTTTCTTTCTTTTAGGTCTGTTTCATAATTAAGGCCCTGACATCTTTGTATTCAACTCAACTTATCGAACATCAAAGGGCTTAAACCTGCCTGTTTTAGAAATACTCAATTTCCCATCAACCTCTGTCATCTCTCTCCAAACAACCTATCGTTTCCTTTTATTTCATTCCTCTTATCTGTCTCCTGTCTTTCTACCAGGCTGTATTTGATGTGGATAAGACAAAGGGCCTGACTCTGATTGAAGTTTGGGAGGGACTTACTCCTGAGGATATCAAGGCATGCACTGGCACAGATTTTGAGGTGAGTAATATAACACACTGGCTGCATGACTCGCATCCTATTTTCTTGCTTTACGTTTGACAGAATGCTATTTCTTTGTCCTTGTGATTTTGTATAGGTGTCTCCCAACCTGAGGTTTATGCAGCAAGTTTAGAAAAGCTTCCAGCGGCTCTGAAGATGTAATACTGGTTTGTCATGTTTGTCATGTGAAAAACACATGGCAATATATCATCACAAGTTGGGTCAGTCAAATAAGCTTAGAAAACACAATGATTTTTCCAGTTTTCTGGTAATTAACAGGTAAATGGATTTAAACTAAAGTAGTGACAACTGAAAGCCAAATTGCCTGGCTCGTTTTATGGTGTGATGTGATGATTACACCATTAAGTTATCAAGTTTTACTTTTGTTTGTGCAACTTTTACCAACTCAGCCATTTGGAAATTGCAGTCTGGAAGTAGTCTATGTAACTTTTTTTTTTAGAAAAATATACTGTTTTTAGAACGGATGTAAGTGCTGAAATGAAATTATATCACATTTACTGTAAGTGTAGAACATTGTAGTAGGATCAAATAAATTACAGAACAAAGGTGCTTTAGGTCAGCTGTTTAAATTCAAAATGGCCCTAATTACAAAAACTTCCTTGGCTTTACTGGCTGAGTGTAACATAGAATTTCTACTGCATATATAATGGTAATGAGATGTGGTACAGAGGGTCTGACAGATACACGTTTCAAGCAATCATTTCTGCCATATGAACTTTATTTTCACTGTAAGTCAAATGATACAGGCCAAAAGCAATAAGCCTTAACATTTGTGCTCCAGCATTTGGTGCCCTTTGTTTGTATATAAAATCAAATAAATCTGGTGTGCAGAGTCAACAAGTGGAATTTTGTTTTGCTTTTTGCTAATTCTTGCTTTTTGTTAAATAAGAATGTTAAAACCAACAACAGCAGGCGCTTCACATGCCATTGAAAGCCGTGAAAGTAATACGGGTTAGGGCTTTCTACATTTGTATGACAAGCTTTCATTGACATTTTTTATGTGATTTCTACACTTTTGCATAACCAAAAAAAAAATCATCCAGTAGGCTTTTTGGTTCAAGAAGATCAACTGGGTTGGATCATCAAGCAGAAAATTCGAAGAAAGTGACAGGGGCTTTTGCCACCGGCTGTTAATGTTGATGTGATCCAGAAAAGCTCTTCATGACTCAAACTCTACTGGTACCCCATAAGCCTACATTTTGTTACCCATTTCGATCACTTGTAGTCAAAGGAAGGAAATAGGGCAATTTTAGAAACACTGGGGATTTAGGAGGAGCAAATGAACTGGAATTGTGAAAGCAAGGTCATCTGTTCAGAAAAAGGGGTAAGTAGGTGAATGTGGGTTTAGCAGAGTCCAGATAAATGTACCAACACACTATAGAGTATGTGCTGTGTGTGCTAAGAAGCACATTTTAAGGTTATTCACAGGTTTTTGAGGAAAGTGAAGTTTATAACAGATTCCTTAAGCCACTGTATTAAGATTTACTTTTTCCCCAGGTGTATATTTATACCTTACATCACTGTAGAATTTTAGGTAACTAAAGATATTCATACTCAATCCAAATTCCTCCTATTGAGTCTACCTTCTGTTTTGCATGGGTTAAAGCCTTTTTTCCTCTAAGGATTAAGGAGTAGATCATATATCCCTTTAACTTGGGCTCTGGGGGGCACGTGGCTGGCTAGATCAGCCTTTCCTAAACTGAGAAATTTGGGAAAGGCAATTTCTCAATATACTTAATTTGTGAAATTTAGTATTTAAAAAAATAGCCAACATTTTTCCAATAAATTTGCAATTTTTATTAAAACCTTTTCAAAAAGATTTTATGTGCAAGTAACTTAGTTACTACACACACACAAGTTACACTAAGTTATTACACACACCATATAAAATAATAATAATAATAACAATAGATACTTTATTCATCCCGGGAGGGAAATTCAAGTTGATCCCAAGTTGACATTATCTCTGTAGCGAAGCACCTGTTTTTGTTGGCACTTTGGTAATAGCGGGGACCCAAACCTTCAACTTTCTAATAATTTTCCAGCATTATGTTTAGAATTTTCTTGACACTCAAATGTGCTATTTTAAATATTAGAACTTAATCCTGTCTTAGTGAGAGTAGCGGATTGTTGACATTTGTGTGTTTTGTCACAGCTGTTAATATAATCCACCAAAAACACATTTTCCTCCATATTAATGATTTTTCAGAAAATCTTTCATTTAGAGATTAGTAGCAGCACTATAGCAGATAATTAGCCATCTAGTTTGGGGTTGTCACAAACTTATCTTTGAGGTTGTGGCTCAAAATGTTTGGGAATAACTGGTCTACTACCCATTGATCTCTAATAGAAGAAGGGCACTCTACCCTAATCCAGGAAGGGGGGCAGAAAAACAGTCTGGGTTGAGCCCTGGGTTTGTAGAATAAGCTTTACTCTATAATTCCAATTCTTCACATTTGTAAAGCATTGTTGAAATGCATTGTAATCAGTCACTGAAATAACATGTTTAATGATCACAAAGAAATGTTCAACACAACAATATTATGACCTTCTTTCAGCACTAATCAGTTTAATTATTTAGCTTATGCTTGGGCTGGGTCAAAATAATCTATTAAGGCTGATTCACAAGGGTTCAGTCTGCTTTAATTGGGTTGATCAAGCTCTTTTAAATGTAAACAAATTTCATTAGTAGCCAACATGATATAAATCATTTAGTAGATCAACTTGGGTCAACATGACAATACTTTCTATGATTAAATTACACTTCCTTTAGCATAATGTAATCCTAAAAGCATAAGTCCTTATGATCAAATCATGTACAATTAGTGTTACTTGATTATGTTGTATAGAGAAACATTTGTTGGTAAAACATGTTTGGATTGTGTTCACTTTTCACCGAACTTTTAGCAAGTATAGTTAAACTCATTTTGATCCACTTAACATCAATTAAATGCTTAAATGGAAATAATTTGAGTTTTATTCCAACTTTATGTTGTTTTTAACAGTCATACTGAATAAATGAAAAAGAAAACACTTACCCATCACTTTTTAGTGCTACTACTACCAGGTTGGACCCCTTTTTCCTGCTGAGCTGCATTAATTGTTCATGGCAGACATTCAACAGGGTGTTGGAAACCTTCCCAAAGTCCATATTGACATGGTAGCATCAACAAGTTGCTTCACATACTGCATGTTGCCTGCACATTTTTTATGAGAATCTCCCATTCAATCCTCATACCAAAGATGCTCTACGGAAATCTGAATGCTATACGGAGGTCATCAGAGTACAGACAAGTCATTATGTTCCCCATTCCCCAATATATTACTCAGAAGATGGCACAATGGACATAGTCAGCAGCAGTACTCTGGTAGGACGTGATGTTTAAACAATGCTTCCAAATTGCACTGCTACCTGCCTGAACTGTACAAGAAAAGATGGATCCATGCCTTGTGTTGTTTGCCTCATCAGACCAGGTGACTTTATTCTAATCTGTCAAATTAGCTTGGTGACCCTGTAGGAATTGTAGCCTCAGTTTACTGATATTAGCAGACAGAAGTACTATCTGTGGTGGTTTACTTTTGCTGTAGCTCATTTGCTTCAAGGCTTGGTGAGTTTAGCATTCACAGACAATATTCTCTCTTGACTGTAAGCAACAGTTACTTCTGCTGTTGATACAATCGCCAGTTTGCCTATTCTTCTCTGACCTCTGACTATAGAGAACTGCTTCTCACTGGATATTTTGTTTTCCTGTTAATTCTCTGTAAACCACAGATGGATTTGCATGAAAATCTGAATAAATCAGCAATTTTGCAATCCTCAGCTCAGCCTGTTTAAATAGGAAGATAATTTTCAAAGTCTCCTAAATCTCCTTTCTTCCTCATTCAGTTTTTAATTTTAACCGTTAATTTACTTTATTTATAACAGTTCTACACACCTAAATGCATTGACTTGCTGTCATAGGATGAGGAGTTTGTGTTACCAAGCTCCTTAACAGGTGTTACATGTGTCCCTGGTTGATGCAACAGGACTGATACTTCACTTAAATCGAAACAGCAAAAAATAATCATTTAAATTTTAAACTCCAAATATCTATGCTGTGCAAGCATAATTCTACTGGCTAAAGATGTGTGTCTGTTAATTTGATCTCAGTGTGCTTTGGTTACTTCGGGGGGATATGTCTCCTCGGGGTAATTCAAACACCATGCATATCAGAAGCATGGAAGTCTTAGCATATTCTCAATTTTATTCCACTGTGACCCATTTTTCTGAATGACTCATGTGAAGGTGGCCTGCCAGCTGATTACCACCACAGATTATTTTTGTCACTAACATATTCCAGCTGTATTGAACAACACTCGTATAGAGAGCCATAAGACCATACAAGGCTCCTGGGAATTAAATTTTAAATGCTAAATATTCTTCAAAATACACCAGAAAGCAAATGCATTTAGATATTTCACATTTCCAATCGCAGAGATCCTATTATGATTTTTTTAAGACAAGGGTTTAATTTTGTGTGATTAGCCTAAATGATTATTCTCCACTCTGCATGTTGCTGCTATTTAAGGGGTGACTATTACTGAAACATGAACCGCTTCAGTGTTATCACACAGTCACGTATTGGACGTCTACCCACCGAGTGTTGCCATATTTGGATCCGTCCAACCGCATTTTCATAATTGTGGATGCGCCGGGGGGGGGGGGGGGACTCGCTAATATTTGTATGTTAGGAGGGAGAGAGAAAGTGAGGCTGTGTGAGTGAATCTCTGTGGAAACAGACACACACATACACACGCACTGAGAGAGGGAGGTAGAGCGAGAGCGACGGAGAGAGAGCGCGCTCCAGGTTGGCGCAGGGACCGGTCCGGGAGAACGGGACATTGTGCAAGGTGCCAGCATGGCTTCGTCTCACGGGAGAAGCGACCTACGGTTCGCAGACTGGATGGCAAGTTTGCCGCAGGGCATGCACACTATCCCGCTCACTAACCTCGCCATTCCCGGTAGGTGTTCATTCACCATGTGAAGGATGCCCTTTTTTTTCCTCCGCACATTTCTGATAGTGCAGGAGAAATGCACAGATTGGATGTCGGTTGTAACATTGTGGACATTTAATGACTTTTCCAACTTTGATGTATCACTTTGCTTTCAGGGCAACTCCAACATCCTATAAAACTGTGACTTTAACTGTGCATCCTTAGAACAAAGGCTAGGACCTGTTGCGCAACGCCAGAAGTGCTGCCTATTTGTCATTTTGGCTCGCTTGTGTTAGTGTCCGCTGTCTGAAGGCTATAAATAACACATCCGCGTCTGATGGCCTCTGTGCCCGATTACAATACCTGAGGTAGATCAGTCAGAGAAGACTGTTTTGTGACGGACTGTGCGGGTTTGCTGGAGTGGTGACCAAAAAGGATGAGACGATGTAGTACGAGTTCAGTCTGTGCACTCAAAAATGATGATATGAAACGAGCTATTAGACCTTTAGCCAATCAGGGTACAGATTTTTAAAACTCCAATCAAATTGGAGCTGATCTAACAGATGCAATTGCTTATTATCACCCAGTTAATTCCAACATCTGCCGTGCAGCGATTCCACCTCCACATTCATTTTCCTCAATTTCTAATCTTTTGTGCTCACCCTCCTCTGCATCCCTTTTATTCGTCTTCCACTCTCTTCACCTCACCCTCCTGTTGAACTACAAATTGTCTGCTGTGTTTACGGTTGCCATGTGGAATAATGACATTTCAGATGCAGATGGCTTAGTGCTCAATGTGCAGTGAGGCGTGGCATTTTACCAGCACTGACCACAGTTCTTAGGGATGCTAAAGACCCATGCATTTCCTCATATATTTCAGTCTAGTAGGCCTACTAAGCAGGAATACAGACAGCATAGCATGCATGGCAGTATGCTAAATCATATGGGGTGCCATGGTTTGTCCATGCCAAAGCACCATGTGAACATATTCTGTTCCATTTAATTATGTACCATTACTTTTTATTGGTCTTGTGGCTTGCAGCTCAGCTGCTCTTAGTCTCTCCTCTGTTTGGATACAGATTCTAAAAAAAGACTCACTAAATCTTTGCACTCTTTTGTCTCTTTGTACACTTTTGGCATAATGTTTGCCAAGTTAAATCTCCCAAATCCTGAGGATTTGATCACAGCTTATTTTAGCAGCAACCACGTGTTCCTACTGGAGTGTGCATCAGATCTCTTAGAGAAGCGTGTCTCATATCACAGTTCTTTTTGTCTCAACTCAGACATGGCTTTTTTCAGGCTAGAATAAATCTGGGACACAAATGAAAAGAAAATAGAATTTCACCTCTTGCACAAATTTAATCTCTGTCAAACCTCAAAGGAATGTATTTCTTTTATAAGATGATGTTGGTGGAAAAAGCCATTGTGTACAAGTGTACAACTGCCACTGCTTGTAGCTTGATGCTCTTTAGTTTTGAGTAAAAACTGTTAGTAATTTACTGGCCATAGCCAGGATTATCCATGTTTAAGTCATTTCCATCATGTCGGTTGGGGTGGTGGGATGTAACTGGGATGGTATGCACCTTTGTTGTTGCCAACTCTCCCAGACTGGACTGCATTTATACTTAAGATTCCACAAACTGGGTTATTTCCATATATCTTCTGTGATTTGTGTAAAAGAGGAATACACTGCACTTTTGGAACACATTTCTCAAAGCAGCATCAATGTTAAGCTCACACAGGACAACAGGTTGCACCTGTATAACAGATGCCCTTGCTCTTATCACTGATTTGATTATTAGGTTGTTCTTGAATAACAGCAGTAATGACGGAGATCATTAAAGTCCACCTCTGTCGTGTGCAGAACTGTTGAATAAATGGTTGGACTGTCAGTTGGTTGCTTTGCATTTTGCTGTTGCTTGTATGTGTAACTAGTGTGGAAAATCAGACAGAATCAATTTTCAAAATGACACTTTCAAAAGATTAAGAAGTTAATAGACTAAAGAATAATCACCCCAGTCCATCAATGAGACTGAGGTGGTGGCAGTAATGGAAAAGTACTAGCTAATCTCATGGTGACCTAGCTTTTTACGATATGATTGGAGCACAGCTTATTTACAAACAAGATATTAACTGAGACTTAAAATGCAAATTAAAATGGAATTCAACATAGTTTTAAAAAAAAAAGCTTGAAGCAATAATGGTTAAAGATTTATGCTTTTTTAAATATATTCAGCTGATTAGTTGCTAGATGTGTGAGGTCACGTGGTAAAGCTCACTGTGGCAACTGTTACAACTTCTTATTCTTCTGCCTCAAAGTGTTTCCACCTTTTTTTATTCTAGTAGCACAAGGCAGACTTGTGCCATGACAGTGTAAAATAGTCTAATAATACTGAAAGAACAGGTTTAATTTTTTACTGTTGCAGTAAAACTGAACTCAAGCGAGGTATTAGCGTTCTGTCTCTTTTCGTAACGACCTCTGGTTCTCTTGAACTTGCCACTCGCCTTCTTTTGCCTCCTCTGACAATTGTTTTCTGTTTTCTTTCATTTTCTTTAGACTGTTGTATTGTTCACAATTTCAGCTGATTTAGGGTAGCGCTATTGGTGACTACCAGGGAAACAAAAGCAACATTTATCTTCTTGTTTTGGTTGCAAAGTTGAAAAAAGAAGCCTCCTTTTTTTTCTGACTTACTGTCAAATATTGAACAGTCTACAGGTTAGACAAGCCTACTGACTCTGTCCAAGTCAGTAAGGTACAGTAATCAATAGGCAAAGTGATAAAAGCTTAGAACAGTGTGTTTGGCCTCTGGACAGTGAAGAGACATTATGCAACATCAGTAGCTTTCAATAAGATTCAATTGTATTGTGACCGAGTCACCAGGTAGATAAATATTGTAATAATACAAAAGATGCAGCAATAAAGAAATATATGTAACATAGAGAACAACTCAGTAATGCCTGGTTAAAATAAAATAAAATAAAAAAAATCTGATAAACCTTGTTATAACCATGTTGTCAATCAACATGATTACATGGTAATGTGTGTAAATAGCACACCACTTGTTTTCACATGCCTTTTATGAACATTTTAAACTTTTGGCTTGTGACACATTAAATATTTGGATTATAATAAAAACCACAACCAGATTGTCTTCATTCCACCTTTTTAGGGTATTTTGTAATGATTAGGCTCTGTCAATAATGTAGGAATGGATGATTGATTATAACAGAATGATCAAGTCAAGCTGAATAAAAATTGCACAATTACTAGAATCCCAAGTTGCGAATGAGTCATTCATCACCAGAAGGAGGGTTGATTTAATGTTGTTGTGCAAAGTGATTTCAAATTGTCATTGAAAAAGAGCAGAAGGTGAGCTGAGAAACATCTATTTTTTTTACAGAGCCATACTTGCTAACAATCTTTAGAAATTATGGTGTTTATGAGTGTAAATTTATTTTAAATCAACCCCTAAGTTATTAGATAAAAGCAGAATTGCAGAAGTTTTTTATAATGCTGTTATTTGGAGCAGCGTTTGGTCCATAATTCAGAAAAAAAAACATTTTCACAGACATAATCCTATTACTCCTCTCCTCTACATGTTGTTTGTTGAGGTAAGGATATGTCAGTAGGTTGTCAGACATGACTCAGCTTTGCTTTATTGGCAACAAATGCCACTTCAGCCACCACACTGTGTCTATCTGTTTAGTAGGATTCAGGTGACTTGTGCCAGCTTTACTAAAGGTTGAAGGATTACCACAGGAGAAAAAGGAGATGCAGTTTATAGGGGATTGAAGACATGTCTGCTGGTGAGAGAGGGACATGGCTGGCTTTTTTTCTGAAGCTATTACTAGGTCAGGTAGGTGAAAGCTGCAGCCTGCCTGGCTGCACATTTTTCTGGCTGAGTTTGTCAGCAACAGTGTGCCAAAAATAATATGAATCCGTCTCTTTGTGGTCCTGTGACCTGCAGTGGAAGGAGGAAATAAAAAGTGGCTTACAGCAATTAAATACAGTTTTCAGTCCTATGAAATAACATAAAAATAAAATTTTAAAATAAACTGAAAATGAAAGAGGGAAGATGAATATAGCTGTAAAAGTATTATTTGGAGTATATTCTCCCTGGCATATGTCTGTTTCTAACAGGTTAGCAAAATAATTGATAATGATGATAATAAATATAGATGGACAATTTCATAAAATAATATGTTTGTAGTCAAAGAAGTGCATGAAAGATGAAGAGACCTCTGGTAGTGAAATTGCAGAAGGTAACCAAGAGAACATCTTGTCTTGCGTCTCCCTTTCAATTATGTAGGAGAAACTTTTTGGCCTTTCATAAAACAAGTGTTTGCCGGTTGACTGTAGAAACAGACTCTCCAAAAATATTTCCACTCCATATTGATATGTAAATCGTTATCTCAGTCTCATTTTAAAATGAGTAATAAGGTTGTATGAAATTATGCAATGGATACATTTTCCATTGCCTGTTATTTTGGATTAAGGACAGATTCAAGTGATGTGAACCTTCAAGCAAATAACTAAACTTAACTGCTCTCCAATTCATGCTTTATTATAACAAATCATTACTAACAGCAAGATAAATAACAAAATACAAGTGGATGAGCAGAATTTTGTTAAACTTGATCTTTATGTCACACTAACTCTTGAAGTGAAAAAGTTGTGATTGTGTTGCATTTTTGTCAGGATAATTTTCAGTTGCTTCATCATTGCAAATTTTTACAATATTTACATTTCCTCTTGGAGTTACAGATAAAAAACAGAGCAAATACAGAACATTCTTCCAGTCTTTTAAGCCACACTCATTAACATTTGGTAACTTGGCGATTTGAAGACTTAAGGAAATAAGCTACTTTACATAGAGAAATTATAAATCATTTAATATCTTCAACTCATTTGCAAATTAAACTGTTTCACTTTGACCCTAAACTGAAATGGTCAGTAAAGCTGAAAATTAGATCTTGAACACTTATTACATACAGTATGCCATATAATACCTGGCTAAAGGTAATATATATATGGCTTTGGAGAGAAAAAAAATAACTTAATTCCACCTTGTGATCAATTCTGTACCTTATGCTGTGTTCACATAATTCCAGCATCAGATTTATTAAGGCCTCACTGGGGTCATTCTTTACTGAGATAACCATAATAATTGAAGCATTTAGGTGATAAATGAATAGTGTACTTCTAGAAAAAGGGTATAGGGTGAATGGATTGAATTAAGTAAAGATCACCTTGCAGGGAATGAAAATAAATCATTTTCTCTTTTATGGTTGCCCTGGAAAGACAAAACAATCAACAACAAAAGAGAAAAGAACTCTTAGCTGTAAACCTTGCAATCAGTCTGTGATTAAAAACTTTACTGTCACATGTCAACAGTGGTGGTGCAATTAAATATTTCAAAGCCAGGAAATTAGATAAAAACCATTGCAAAGTATGCAACATTTGGAACAAAGGACCACAAAACATTTTGGTTGTAAGACAAATTGATCAAGAAAAATATTTAAATTTTTATTTTTATGACTAAGTGACTAGCCTGCAAACTTTTACCATAATAACCTGACACGGTTCATTGTTTTCTTTTATTTGCATGACGACTCCATGCGTTTGCACCTTTTTGACTCAGCACATGGAGATTACTAAGTTTCTAGCATATGCTCAATTTTGTTTGTACTAGTCAAATAATGCAGTCCCATCATAAATCTGTAACCTTTGTGCCAAATAGTACTCAAACAAAATAACTAGCAGGGGTGGGGAACCTCGGCCCCTTGACCTGAAAGTTTTTTCAGTTTCCCCCTTTTCTAACACAGCCGATTCAAATTATTCACTGTGCCGATCTTGATAAGCTGTTGGATCCATTTGATTTGAATCAGGTGTGTTGAACCAGAGATACATGGATAACCTGCAGGATTCTGGCCCTTATGGACCAGGGTTCCCAACCGCTGGGCAAAGAAACACAAAACAGACGCTTAAAGTAAACGACAGGTGAGTTTAAAGAACCGGTAGCCACACACTTTAAATGGGAACAAAATATAAATGATCAAATCTATGGAATGTCATGTACAGCGAAAAGGTGGATAATGACAGATGAGGAATCTGTTGTTTTCTTATAATTCTAGAAATATTTCATTCATCGTTGTCCTACAACTGTTCATTCCTTTTCTATTTGATGTTTTTATCCTCCCCTCAGCATTCTAAAATAGACCATATAAGTGTCCATGGTAAACAGGAAACTGTTTTTTTCTTGACAAAGAGGATAAACCACTGGTGGTTGTTTCAGAAAGCTTGCTCTCATTCAGCAAGCATGACTCCGTTAACACTGGTCAATTCTCTAAGGCAGCAGTCATCAGACAACCACTGTGTTCAACGCCATCATCATCATCAATAAGTGGCCCTCTTTCTCTGCTTGGTCTTTTTCTATCCCACCTCTTTGTGCTGTCATTCACTCTCTCTCTCTCTCTCTCTCTCTCTCTATCTATCTATCTATCTATCTATCTATCTATCTATCTATCTATCTATCTA
>JBAMHX010000013.1:10470682-10483487 GCA_037177515.1 Pseudomugil tenellus
CAATGTATAATTTAACTAAATAGGATCCATATTCAGTTAAATTAATACAACAAAACAATAAAACAACTCATTTGAGTTTTACCTGTACTGAGCACCTGCTTAGTGAGGAGATGCCTGCATCTTCCCCACATAGACAAAATGTCAAGCTGAAATGACAGACTGTGGATCTGTGTTAAAATGTATGTGTACATATCAATGCACATACAACAAACACAGTATAACCTGTCAGGCCAGCTGACAGCATGAAACGTAAAGCTTACTGTCAGCTTATCTGACTAATGGCTTGCTACTGCTCATTTTACTTCTTCCCTTAAAAGCAGTACATATCTGGCATGTGTATAACTCTTACACCTATGTACTGGTGCTAGAGAGCCTTTGATTCATTATATGTTTTTTCTGGAAATCATGTTTTTGATCTTAATACCATATCCATTTGGCCTCATATCAAGCGTGAGCATGTCTATCTTGGAACTATAGTAAGATGTAGAAGGAAGTGGCATGAATAATTTGCATATGATGGCATGGACTTCCTCTTCTGCACACATTGTGGTGTTATATTAAGTCTCATGCTTCCTAACACCATAATGGGGAAAGCTGCACTAGTAATGCAACATCCAAAGGAAGTTTTACAAAGCTAAGACGAAGAAGGTCTCTGTATCGTCCATTCAATAAGGAATGGGAACTGATAAACATTATGGGGGAAGCTGGCCATTTTAGCATCTATCCCAATACTATTGTATACAGAATTTTGTTACAGAAAACATTCTGAAATGCCAGAAAAGAAAGGATTTATATGGACATGTTAACAAACAAGGCCATAGAACATTATCTCCAGAAAATTAGCAGGATAAACAACGTGGACCCTTATTTAATTAAAACCATGGGATGAGACATGAAGCAATAACATGGACAAGCTACCATAGTGTCATGCCTGCACTACTTCCACTGGTGCGCTCATTGTCTCCTGTTTATTAAGTACTGGTTTGAACTTCATTTCCCATGATTCATCTTCCTCAGCCATCTTGAAAACCAGCCTGATTACACCTGTTAAGTCTCCTATATATTGGATCAGTCACCAGCACTCCATTGTCTAGTTATCATTGTTCCTGATCTGTTCTGTGTTGGTATTAAACACCCTTAAACTGCTGCCTGTGTCTGTGTTTGCCATCCTGGATCAAAGCTTACACATAGGTTTGCCATGGCAACCTTTTCGCCTTTATACCTGGTGTGAGTGACTACATAGCAGGTCAGTTTAAAAACTATAAATCCTCAGAAGTCCAAATCCAGATTTCAAACAGAAGGATGCAGAAGGACCTTTAAACCAGAATATAGCACACAATTTGCTCATCGAATTTGGAAGAAGCAAGCTGCAGATAGCTTACTTTGGCCATAGCAGACACTGTTGCTTCTAATGCTGATGTATTGATCCTAATTGGTTGGGTAATAACTTTTGCCACCCATTCCAACAAAAGCATCAGCTATGCAAAGATGCAGTGCAGTAGATTGTTTTCATTTATTTGTAAACAGTAACATATTCAAAGTGTCTAACATAAGCAGGTGTATTGAGCTAAACTTAAATATGTGAAATTTTAGAGTTACATCAAGTACTGATATTTAGCTATCTTTCTTCCTCCAAACAGGAATGTTACTCCATGTCATGAGAACCAGAAAAGCCAGACAGCCACAGTCTATAAGTTCAGGCAGTGAGGTGTCTTGTTCCCCTCTCCCCCCCTTGCATGGACAGTAAGCCATACCCCACCCACGCAATTACTGTGGATTATCTGTGCATTGATGCATTGATCAAAGTATCTGCTTAACCTGACCATATGCTCCCTGTTTCTAACCTGTTAAGATTTACTATTTATTTTAAGATTTTCTGTTTCTTACACCTATGCCTGCAATAGCCAGTGTTCGCATGATTTTTCTGTTTACATTTTTTTATAGTTTTTATAGTTTTTGGCTCTATACTATTGCTTTTTAGGGTGAATATTGTTTCCTATACTATGCAGAGTTATGATGCTCTAATGTTATTCTGTTGTTATACATATGCATTCATGGATGGTCTACATCATAGACGTTTATTAGTCTATAGCCCACATGCTGTTGACTACTTCATTGCAGATGCATGAGAAATGGAAAGTCACAGTGGGAAATGGGAAAATCAATAACCTGAAAACTTAAAGTAGATTTACTATTTAATTATGACTTCCCTGTTTATTATTTATTTTGTTTTGAGTTGAAAATATGAAACAGCCTTGCCATGGGCAACAAAACTATGTCTCCCGACACTCAAACATAGTCTGACACTTGGCAGTATGACAAGACTAAAAGCCAGTGGAAAGGCTTTATAAACTGCATGTGACAAAAAGGTAGCGTTTACCACGACTTTGATAGCTACCCAAGCCATGTCAACATACACTTCTGCTGGTTTAATTTAGTAAGATCTATTAATGACCACCTCTAACCCCCCCCCCCCACACACACACACACACACACACCCAAAAAAAAGAGCCTTATGCTAATTTAAGCAACAAAGTTGACTTACTTGTCGAGGAAAAAGCTACAGCTTCAGGGTCCCTTTAAAAACCTTTCGTTCAAAAGAAAGAGAGGAATTTTTTTTTTTTAGGAATGTAAGTTGTTTGTTTGTTTTACGTCCGCTATTTGCTAACAGAGTTGTAGCAACACATGCTAGTAATGACCCAACTACAGATACATGCTGATTGCCTCTAATAATTCTTTATTCATTGTTTGTGAAGTGTATTTACTCCTATAATTTGAATTTTGTCATTTGTATTGTTACAGATTGCACAGGCAAGTCTGGGTGTTTCCTAACTCCCAATAATAACTCAATCTAATAGTGAATAGAGATCCCTTATCTCTTTTTTACTTGGTGAAAATGGCTCCTGCGCTGCAGCTGCATTACCATCTCCTGCATTTATTCCAAATGATTACTGAAAGGATTTTCCAACTTGCTGGGGTAGTAAACCTCTCGCTGATCTCCGTCGTTGTCTCACTGTCCTCTGGCTCACAGAGAAAATGCCTTGTTATTGTTCATTGGTGTTATTTGACCCTAACTTGTGGCTGTAGTTGCAAGATGACAGATCATCATAGTGCTTCCCTACTGGCTTACCCTGTATATGTAAAAACAAATCTAAACTTTTTTGTTTACAAGTATATATGGGGTTATTGGCATAGGTCAAAATACATCTACGATAGCTCATATATAAATGCAGATATCCATTTTTTTCAGAAAACAACAGTAAATGTTAGATGATGTTACTTTAAATGCCCCAGTCTAAAAGGAACAAAACTACTTTTCTTTTTTTCTGTGGTCACAGTTGTATTTTATTTCATAGGCGACCAGAGATTGTACATATTTGTATTAATATTACTTGTAATTGAATTTTATTCTTATTTTGTACAACACTTAGATCAACTTGGGTTGTGTTAAATGTGCTATAGAAAAAAAAGTTTGAATGGAATCAAATTTGATTTTTTTTAAACTACTGTAAACTCTAGTTTACCAAACCTGCACTGTACCTGTGTAGGACACAAGAAACCAAAAAACTTCAGTCTTTAATCTGGCTTGTCACAATACTTTGTTGTTATCTTAATTGATTTATTTCCTGAGTTTTACCCTAAAATTAGTTATTTATTTTTAAACTTGTCTTGTCCAGCATTAAGGCAGGCAGAATGATGGTCTGTCTGTTGTGTCACGCTAAGCAAATTTAATTTGCGTTGTCCAGAGGAACATTATGTATATATGTGTATAAAAAGATTCTCTTGATAATCTGAATTATTTATTTATTTTAGTTACATCTTAATTCAACAGAATTTCCATGTATTGCTGGGCACAACCGGAGGTGACAAAAAAATAGATGAGAAGATAAGAGAATAGGAAAGAAAAAACAAACAGAACATGAAGAGACAGATAAACACCACAAAGGAAAGACAATCTAACCTCCCGTACTATGCCATCCGTCACACATGAACAGAAACATAAAAAATGGATCTCATGGGCTCCCGCAGGGAGACAACATCAATAAGTGTCAGGAGCACCGGAGAAAATGTAGCCAAATATATAGGGGAAAAAAACTGTCAGAGGCACATGCACACATAAGAAAGAATGTCTGTTCGTGACTTCTAGACTCTAAAAGACACTTCAGTTACTGTGTCATCACGCAGTACGAGGTGAAAAGTGCTCACAGGAAAGCAAACATGCTCAGGCAACCCCCTCTACCCAAAAGGTCAGCAGGCAGGCCAGGAGAATCCCAAAACCAATGCAGCCAGCCCCAAACAAGTGCCGCAGTCACCCCACCCCAGAGGCAGCCCAGCATCCATCCAGTAGGTCCCACGGGAAGGTCCCGGCTAGTGCCCCCCGCAGTCAGTGGGAACTGACCCTGGTGGGGCCAGGTCAGCAATTGCAGACCCCACCCAGGGCATTAAGAGCCTGAAGCAATCCTCCCACCCCTAGGGGCAGAGGAGCCAACCATCGCCGGTGGAGGGCCAGGGCCCCCAGTCTGCCACCCATCACAGGCCAATTAGCCCCCAACGCACAACGGAATCTGCCTTCCACCCGCACACACACCCACCCATCCACACCTTAAACCCCGGACACAAACTTGCACATCTCTTTATACCCACACACATACCTCTATGCTCATCCATCCTCACCCTAAGTCCCCCTACCCATAGCTCCGCATATCCCTAGACACACAGACACACAGAATGACAGAAGAGGCAGATTTTATCCTAACAATGATGTGATCTAATAAGATATTCCTAAACTGCTGGATGGAAATATTCTGTTTAGTTTCCACCTCCAAACGATAGTTTTTTTATGTGATACATAAATAGTGAGGATTAAGTTTGCAGAAATGAGCCTTGTATTGATTTCACCAAACTCACCCAGTAGGTATTTTGTGAGGCTTGCAGGCATATTACATTTAAATCAGTGTTTACAAACATTAAGCCGGAATCTCTGAACAGGTGAACAAGACCACAATGTGTGAAAATAGCCGTTATGTTCTCAGTGAAATGTGAACAGATACTTGATTGTGACAGAACATCCTATGTCCTGTAAAATGAGTTCTATGCAAAATTTTGAGTTGGATTCATTTTATATTTGATTTTTTTTTTCCATTTTAAATGTGTTTAAACATATTTATGAACATTTGTTTTAATTAAAGTTTCTGGATAAATCTGTTTCTCACTTTGACATTGGAAGACAGATAAAATTGTCTGGTTAGATAATAATATATATATTTTTATAATAATTTTGGTACATTAAGATTAAAAGATTAATCTGTCGTCATAGGTAGCTGCGAGTTTAGTTGATTACGAGTATATTTTTTTCCTATAATAGTTTTAAGGTGGTGGTATTCTAAGTATTTTTAGTACTGATTTCAATTACTTATAGTGGTAGAAAGTTTACCTTTTCTATTATATATATATATATGCTTTATTCCTTTATTTTTCCATTGAGGGAAGTGTATCATCATTTTGTTTTGCAGGATGTCTGGATTATTCCAGATGGGTGTGATTTTACATGGAATAAGTGCAGATTTAGTTACTTTCAGAAATTCCCACCAAGCTATTAAAGATGTTAATCCTTTTAAAACATTTATATTTTCTAATTTTTGAGCTGATGAATGGCAATTCAGAGATGATCAAATCCTCACACATGAATCATCCAGGTAACTTGGTTGGAGCCATTTGGAGATGTATTGCAGTCTGTTACATAAGAAACACTGATTGGGCAGGTCCAATCCACCTCTGTCTTTAGTCTGTTTTAGTGTTTTTAGACTTGTAGGTATGAATTCATTTAATTTCTTTGTTTTGTCTTAAAATTAAAATTTATTTTTTAATGTTAATTACAACTAGGCTAACCTTTATCTTGTCATTACAGTGTGTCTGTCTTTAATAAATTTACATTGTAGGAAATGGTAAAGATTAGCAGTGAGTCAATTTAATTAATTTTGATGATATTGTGCCAATTGTTTGACAGCGGTAAAAAGTAATGAAGAATCTTATCCATGGCAAATTTTTACATTGATAATCATGCTGAATGTGTTTGAACAAAACACTTTACATAACGCCACATGTAGAAATGTATACTGTTTTAGGAAGCTTAGCATTAACGTGTGTAAATCTTTATAGCTCCTTTCTGAATATTGGAAAGTAATGGGTTTTTTTTATTCAGGAGACCTGTGTTTCATACATATACATTGAGTTATGGATCAGATGACTGAATCTATATTTTACTGCAATACATTTAGAGGGGAAATGTCAATAAATTTGACAATCATGCTTCTATATTCTGGCTTCATGTATTCATTTCAGCAGAAAGATTAATTTTCATACCAGTCACACACAGTGTAATAAAGTATTCTGTGCAATCGTTCCCACCACAATTGCACAAGAGCTGACAAGAGAAGGTATGGTGTTGATAGAATATGCTGTTTGATAGGACATGAATTATGCAGGCAAGCTGTCTGATTGTTAATTTATTGTGGATGTGATTCTGAAAAGACCCATTTTCTTTGATTGTTCTCCTTTGATGTAAAGTTGTAGTCATGTGCCTTACGCACTGTTCTTTAAAAAAAAAAGGCCAGGGTATGACAGCTAACGTGTTGTTGTGTAATAGATATGATTGTAAACTTAGGGAAAATTGCAATATGTCAGTGGGGATGAATGTGACAATGACAAGTTATGGGGAAAATCAATGGAAGCAGCAGACAGTGAAATTACATCTGATCCTCATCCTGCTGAGAGGGAACATCTCCCAAACAACACTTAGTATCAATAAAGTTAAGCCTCAAGAACTCAGGGGAATTTCAAGCTCTAATCCACCAGGACTAGACCAGGATTAACAGAGATATGGGAACAACACACTGCACTGATTGTAAAACTCAGCCTACAAAATGACAAGAATTCAATGTGTGAAACTCCATGAGGAGAATGAGACTTCTGTATTTTAAAAAACCTGGGAGCTTTAGCATTCAAATTGCTAAACACTGGTGCTCTTGTAAGCACAAACAGACATAGCACTAAAATAAAATAAAACCCAGGAAAAAACATTTAAAATTAAGAAGATAAAGTCTTAGGTAGAGAGAAAAAAGTTTCAAGAGAGAAAACTGTTTTCAAGGAAAAGCATACTTTTTGTTTACTTGTTTTGTTTTGCTTTTTGATGGTCTCTATCAAACACCTGAACGTTTTTAAAATGCCCCAACAGCAGGACAGCAGTTTTTTTCTTCTCATTCTATACATTTTTCAGTCTTACTCCTTAATTATATGAAGGTTTTGCCAACAACGGGGCTCAGTTAAGCTGAAAAATCTCTCAGTTGTGAATGTTTTGGCATTAAAAATTTATAGTACAAGCCTGAGGCTGTGTGGTGGGGTAGTGTTTAGCACTGTGACCTAACGGCAAGAAGGTTGCTGGTTGAAGCTTCGGCTAGGGGGTGGTTGCCTTTCTGTGTGGTGTTTGCATGTCCTTCCACCGCAGACATACAGTATATGTTATGTTAATTGATCACTCTAAATTGTCCCTAAGCGTGAGTGGTTGTTTTTCTCTGTGTTCGCCCTGTGATGGACTGGCGGTCTGTCCAGGATGTTTCCTGCCTCTCGCCTGCTGATTGCTGCGATAGGCTCCAGCTTTCCCGCGACCCTGAATTGGATTATGTGGTATGAAAAAAAAATAAACAAATGAATTACAAGCCTTTGTGTTTCCATGCATTTTCAAAAGATGACGTAAAAACAGGGTTGTCTCTTTAAGCAAGTAAATGTTGTCATTATACATTTGTGGTTTTCTAGAAGCATGTGATGACAAGCTTTTACCTTGGTGACACAGCTGGAATAATACACAAAAACAGGAGGAAATGAAAACTTTAAAACTAAATATTGAGATGTGTACTATTGAAAGGCAAGAATACATACGAATAAGTATCCTGCAGAGCATGTATCTATTATCAATATGTCCACAATGGGTATTGATCTGCAAATTAACACTAAATCCCCTCCATCTTTCCTGGTTTTCTGAATGTGGGCTTCAGTTTTTTTTTTAACTTTTTTTCCCCACTTTTGTCACTTTCGTTTACTTTCCTCTCCACTGCATCCTCCTAACTTTGTCTCCTCCCTTCTGTCATTAAAATGCAGTGCAGGGAAGAGACTGCTGCACAAAACACCAAAGATATCTTTGAGAGGCCACTGAAATAAGTACTGCGGATAATGCTGCAGCATACACGCCAAGAAACATGATGTGGGTAGATCATTCACAGATGGCTGTAGACAGGGGGCAATTTCACACGATATAGCTTCCATGTTGTTTACTGAAAATACGTAATCCAACCACTACTACAGACAGCATTTTTCTGAGGAGTTCATACATATCTTACAACAAATCCATCACTATCTAACTCTTCCTTGAAATTGAACCTGCTTTGAACTGCTGTCAATATTCCCCAGTGATCAACATTTTTATACTTTTTTTCCCTAAGTAGCACAAGACATGACAGTTACACAAATTTTTCATTGTGCAGGAAAATTTTTTACAAATTTTACAAAAAAATTAAGATATTTTAAAAAAAACAACAACAACTTGCAGTCTTATTGCTCTCGATCTCGACTTGTTAGTTTTTCCTGGGAGTTAGTGCTTCCTGCACCAACCAGTACATTAATCTATGTGACTCTCATCACCTTGTCGAGATATAATAAACTGAATGTGGCAGCTACTCAATGTTAAACCTTGGATGGAAGCTATACCTTCTGCCATAATTACACAGGGCAGTATCCAACAGTAATAAATGCAAAATATGGGATGGCCAATTTCATTGCTGCACTGGAGTGTGAACAGGATTGTAATTCAAAATGCTTCAAACAAGTAGAGCAGCTTAGCTTGATCATGGTGTGTGATGAAGGTTAGATTGGTGTAGCTGAGGGACACAGAAGAATCACAGTCTCCTAAACAACTGTCTGAAGTCATTTCTAATGTTTATTTACTGATAAAAAAAACACAAATAGGGTAAATGTGTTAAAACAACAGGAGTAATATGAGAGAATGATGGTAGATAATACAGTATAAAAACTACTGTAGGTTTCTAATAAGGGATAGATTATCTGACTGTAAGGACTGGCAACTTCTGATTGTCTTTGTGTCCATCTATCTAGTCAATGGTGGTATCAAAACTCTGTCTCCTGACTCATTAGTATCAATGTTCTTTATACAAGACCCTTTGTTCAGCGCAATATAAAAGTTCCGGTGGATTTGTTTTTCATGCATCAGCCTCTGCCAAGTGTTTCTTTGCCGTACTCGAAGAGTTATAATTCATTTAGGACATGCTTCTCTTTTTCTCTTGCTCTCTTTTTCTTTGTCAGTAGCTCATACACAAAAACCGTTTGCCTCTCATCTTTCTCCTTTATTCTCCTCCACCATCTCTATCTTACTGTCTCAGACTATCTTTGTTTCCCTTTCCTTTAGCCCCAGATGTGCTACATATCTGTTCAAAAAGCATTTTCCCCATCCAGCACAATAAGCATTTTTTTTTCCCTAGTGTAGAATAACAAAGATTGTCACCATGGATACTGTTCCATGCAATGAGCGCTGAGTGGCCCTTTCCGAATTCTAAAAGGAGTAATTATCTGATGACATCAAAGACAGGTGACGACATGAAAAAAGCAAAGCGAGGGGATTGAGTCCAAGCCATTTATCAGTCATGTGGTGAAGAGGTCCAGTTCACCTTATTCAGCCGGGATTGCTGGCTTCAGGCAACAAGCTTTCACCTCCAGAAGCCTGAGGCGTTATCATAAACATGGTTATTCTGCATGAAATAACCTCAATTTCAAGTAATCCGATAAGGTAGTCGTATAGCTCCACAATATTCTGAAATATAGACAAGGAGAGGAAAAGTGCAGGTGCAATTAAGATGCACATATAAATCTGTTCAGGGTCGGATTCCAATTTAATTTCAGAAATATCACATATTCTCAGAGTTTCTGCAACTGAAACCTTATATCATCCTAACTATCTGTATGTGTCATCAAACCTGTAATTCCACAAATGCTTGTCCTCTTATTCTCTTTTTTACTCTCTTTTTTAGTCTCTTTGGCTAACATTGCTCTATGATGAGCATTCACTTACCAGCCAGACAATGAAAATGTTCTTATTGCATTGATACAAAATGTGCATAAATATGGTGGTTCCTAGATTGGATCTCCAGGACAGTTGGTTGGCTTTTATTAATTATAACATCTTTAGGATGATACTGATGTAGGGTAATTAAAAAACAAAATAGATTATCAAGAGGCAACTGTACACTACCCTCTACAACTTGTAAATTGCTCCTCCATTAGGCTTAACCTCAATATTATTCATATAAATCTCTGATGGATATCTAGTCACTAAATCAGGGATCTTTATAGTTGGTCCTCAAGGGCCACTTTCCTGCAGGTTTTCTCTTTTTAACATACCTAACCCAAATTAAATGGATCCTACTACTTATCAAGCTCAGTTAGTAATTCATTTGAATCAGGAGTGTTTGAGCAGAGATACATTGAAAGCTGTGGCCCTCCAGGACAACTAAATAAAATTGAAATTAATAACACTGTTCTGTGCAAAATGTAAAGTTTGATCACAGACTTTTAGTTGACACAAACTAAATGACAAATAAAACTTAATTAATTGTACTGCATATACTGCAATACTGCATTTAGTTGTTTAAACAGACTTTTACTAATTTACTGATGGACCTGCAGCATTTCTGGAACAACATAAGTCAATTAACATTCAACCAAGAAGAGATGGGAAATAACTCTTTTGAAAAAGATGTAAAATTGAGGCTTTAGTTGCCCAGATGCTTTCAAACCCAAGTTATTAGTTTGAATAGCATATATAACAGATACAGTGCATATAAAAGTTGTCAGGGAATGAGGACAAACTCAAAAAACCCAACCTGATCATTTACAGAGCAGAAAATGCAAATGAATGGAAAGCTTAATTACAAAGGTAGAAATCAAAACTGGTAAAAATTATTTGAAACCAAGGGAAAATACGCTAAGGTGACAAATGACTAATTAGCCGCAGGGTTTCGTGTGAGGGATAGATAATAGAGAACACTGTGAAAAGGACAAAGTAAACTTCATTTACATAAAATCTGGCAACATGGCAACTTCCTTCAGGGGGAGTTTTTTAGGTTATTTTTAGATGGGTTTTCACATCTCCTTTTCTTCCTTACTTTCCTATTTACATTTCATTTTCTGCAGCTGGTTGGATCTGAACTGAAACTCTGGATGTTTAAAAATGACTGTGATAATTCCTGCAAACAAATACTTTATATTAACTACATAAAATGTTTTAGAACATTTTAGGTCATTGCTTTTACTGGATCTTTGGAAGATCTTTTCATTTATTAACTTTTTTTCCAGGTTTTTTAAGGCTATTTTGACTTTTGTTGTCATTTACCGTAGGTAGATGTTTGCAAATAGACAATAAGAATAGACAATAAAATTTGTTGGCAGCTGGACTGAACAGACAGCCCTTTAAGAAGTTGTGCTTATTTCTTTGACACGAGTGCCTGAAAAATATCAAATTTATATTAATACATGTTTTATGGATGGATGAAGAAATTGTTAAAAACAACTTTGTAAATCTAAAACTCTGCTGATAAACTGAAAATACAGATAAGGTACCCATTATATTGTCTATTATGTACATGTTTGCTATATAATTATAAAGTATTACATGTGGGCATTGTTAACAATCTGATATTCATATGTTAGCAGAATGCAAAGACATGAAAACTAATCCATCTAATCTTAAAAGAAAATAAAGGAGCAACACTGCCTGCAGTTTAGGGTCTTGTCATGCCTTTATCTGCACTGCCACAGACTACTCTGACAACAGGTTTATTCCTTTAGTAAATTGGTCATTTGGGTGTTTTAAAACATAAATGACATAGCCGGAAACTGCTGCACCACCTCTTACTTAACCCAGCATTACATGTAACACTGGAGCTAATGAAGGTGCACTGCTTTTATTTTGGAATAGAGGAAAAAAGACCTGGGGGTACTGAAAGAATTTCTGGTATATTGCTTGAGAATAATTTAGTATTAATTCAGCTGATTGTACACATATCTTGTTAGGCTCAGATTTTGACCTTTAAAGAAAGATGCAGGCAGGAGAAGTTAGCTGTTCAGAATGTTTCAACCACTATTAACTTAGTATCATACAAGAATTGTGTATCCTAACTAATTTTGCAAGTTTTGTTTAAACTGAATGGGCATAACCGAACTTATGATTAATAACAGTGTAATATGATGAGACGTAGCTCTGTATACGAGATGCCTGTCATCTTTAGTTTAGATTTTTTCAATATCCTGCAGAGTGCTCTGTGCTAACTGAATCCCCTCTTGCAAGAACAAAGACTCCTGAAGACAGCCTCAGCATTTTTAACTTCATGTTATCCACCAGATAAAATAAAATTCCACATGATGTACTATCATTATATGTTTCAGAATAACACCAAGAACCATTGGGCAAATCAGCTTTTAATGTTCTTGACATTTTCATTTGAACATTAGGAAACTGATTGCTGTGTGACTCCCTTAAGAAGCATTTTCATATTACTGGAGCTAAAAAGCTAAAAAATCATGGTTCATGGACATTTAATCTCATTATAACCATTCTTCATATGGTGCCATATGAAGAATGAATTGAAATTTGGTTCCCTTGAGAGTTTCATATATATATATATATATATGTGTGTGTGTGTGTGTGTGTGTGTGTGTGTGTGTGTGTGTGTGTGTGTGTGTG
>JBAMHX010000013.1:10489844-10501975 GCA_037177515.1 Pseudomugil tenellus
TTATGTTTTAGATTATGGTAATTGAACATCAGAAATTCCTTATTTATTTTTAATTAGACAATTGAACTTTTTTATCCATCCATTTACTATTTCACTTTTTCCAATTCAGGTCAGCAGGTCAGCTGAGTTCAGGTGGACAGGACCCCCATCCATCGCAGGACCAACATAAGTGTTACTTTTTAAAAATCTATAACTTCTAGATTTATTTTAGGTTACTTATTTTATGTACTTTACCTATCGAATTATCAAGCATACCTCTCTGAAATTCTCCATTTAACATTATTTCTGTACAGTATCAACATGTTGGGTGCTTTTTGTTCCTTTACCACAGCTAACATTTTATTCCACGAGCAATCTTTGTGGTCTTTCTGTTAAGCAAGATTAACTTTGCTTTACTGCTGGTAACTGCAGATATCTGGGTTAAATGAAGACATGGATCTATCTTTAGAATCTGTGTTCTTTGTATAATGATAGTTGGGTTTCTTTATCTTTTTTATTTTTGTTGGACAAGCAGCACACAGAGAGGTCAAAATTGTTTTCTTATTTCAACCTGCTTCAATTTTACATTGTTGAAGAGACAAACTATATTTATCTCAGTGAAAATCTCCTTTGATAATGATTGTCCGTATCTGTGGAGAAATTTGGAGATAAGACAGGGAGAGGCAGAGAGAACAAGATAGAGGGTGAAAGGGGAAAGGAAAAGGGGGAGGTAATGGGAGTAAAAGTGAAGAGTGTATGTGCGCATCTAAAAACAAAAAAGAGCAAGAGAAACTGTGCCGAGCTTCAAACGATAGGGTCGGTTCTTTGTTCTGTGGCACAATGTTTGCATTGGAAGTGCTTTATGAAAAGTGTCTTTGTGAGTCAAGTGCTCCCACTCTGCTCGGCATCTTCATGCATTTCGATTCATTTCATGGCAGACTGATGGCACTCCAATCAGTCGAGGGATTCAGAACAAAACTTTTTTTATATATAAATGAACACTTTACAGTTTTTCCATTGCTGATGAGTAAAAACTCCAACCTATGTAATGGACAAATACTACTTCTCACACACCTCCAGGTGGAGATGTGAGATATGAGAGGTGCATCTTTGTTGTTGAGAGATAGACGCAGACATTTGGACTGAGATGCAGAGAGGGACAGAGATGTGGAGGGAGCACTGCGGCTTCTTCTCCCAGCCATTGCTTTTAGTGAAAGTGTGCTACAATTTTCTAAAACAGGAAGAGTGACTGCATCAAGCTTCAAACAGCAGGACCTGCTCTTTGATCCATATTTTTTCATAAAAATGTTTCTGTCTGTGCATCAAGAGTTTCCAATCTGTCTTTAGATGTAATTAAGAGGATTCAAATGATGCTTCTAAAAGGAAAATAAATTACATTCAGCATTTTAAAACACACAATTACATTTTACGCTGTGGAATTAGTAATGTGCTTATTTGCATGCCTGCTTGAGGCATGAAAAAAAATTAAAGATAACTAAATGTGTTGAAGTGAAAAGGTTGAAAGAATAGGATGAGTCAGCTGTAGATAGGGATCATGGATGCAACTGATAATGATACACAAATGGATGTCTGAGGCTGAACTAAAGCACTGCTTTGTAGTAACATAATAGCTAAGTAGTAACTCTTTCCTTACATTTTACAAAACTGCCAATGATTATTCTTTGTAAACAAAAAAAGAAACAGCAGTGCATGCTAAGCAGTGATCAAGCAGTGATCAATTAGAAATCCAGAGCTCATTTGCATATTAATCCAAATGTCAGAGGTAGGTCAGAACAAGTCCAAGTGAGCCAAAAATAAAGAAGCAAAATAAAGTTAAAAATAAAGAAGCAAATAAAAGCGTCATCTAAAAGGTACATGATGTAACATATGACTTAAATGTAAAAAGAAAAGATGAACTCAAAAGGAAAAAAATGAAAGATCCTTTGTGGGGGTTTTTTAACACGACTGAGGAGCAGGTCAGTTGCCTGAAAGTCTGCCTGCATCTGAACAAACAAAACAGTACTCCAACACACTGCAAAGACCTTTTGTTCCGTTTTTGTCCAGAATTAACCTCCACTCGAGAGGTATGACACACCTAAGAGGGGACTGGTAAAGCATACAAAGCAAAGTCTGTGTAGGCAGTTCTGATATTTATTTACGCTTCACTCCTTCTTACAACATCCCATGTTTTGTTAATGGTGGCTTATTTTTTTAAGAAAAAGAAGATTAAAAATGAAAAGAAATTGTGTTTAACATGATGAGATGAGGGGCTTTTAGACAAGCTGTGATGAGGAATGCAGTTGGTGTCTAGACCTATTCATATGTACAGTATATGAAAATGAATCTGCTAACAAAGCTGGACAAGCTCTTCTGTACTCATGTCCAAAACATTTCAAGTTGGGTGTAGTGCTCTGTGACAACAGGTCAACATGTCCCCCCACCAGCAAAGTGGCAGATCTCAACAATGACTCACATCAAATAAATTGCCAGACTTTATATAGAGTGATGGCTTTCCCAAAAATGTGGTTAAATTATTCACTTCTGAGACTGAAGTAGACCTGAAAGCAATGACTGCACAAGTGCAGCGTAAGCTCTCCAAACTACTGTTTCTCTCAGCTGCCATTCGTCTCCCCTCTTAAAAAAAATCTGATATGACTTACTGCAGCACATAATGGTGAATATCCATACAGTCAACAGAACTGGTGCAATCACCTAAAACACGCAAGGTGAAGTAAATGAAAATTTGATATTGCATGTATCTGAATTCCTTGAAATGTGTAGCAAGTTTGTAGTTGTATTGAAAACTCAGGATTGAACCTCTATCAATCAAACTGCTGTACACTGATCGAAAGGATTTCAGCTGATCACTGCGGAAACAGAGCTTCTTCACAAGCATGGATTCTCAAAACTGTTTTCTGGGTCTACAACCTCAAATTGCTTCATTCTTTTAGCACAGCACAGGTCATTGTTCATTACAACACCACAAAAGGTAAACTAGAAGCGTTCTGTTTTTGGAGTCTGTCTTTACACTCAATGAGAAATTATTAAGCCCAACATAGAACTTCATTCTATGCATCTAAAAACCACCAAACAGGCCAGAATACTGGATGAAGTGATGGACTCAGATGTAAATTTTGCAAAAGCACATTAAAGGAAACACAAGGTCAATACTTTGATCTTTACTTGGCTTGATTATTATAATAGCATCTCTATTGGTCCTCTTTTTTTGGTATTGGCCATATTATGCCTAATTTCGATGCAGAACTAGCAAAGTTTCTCCTTGACAGGTAAGCACTGAAACTATGTCTAAATCATTGATTCTTAACCTGGGCTTTGATAAGTCAGTCTCAGGGGTTCGGCAAGGGTCAAGACACACAGTCTATTCATATGATTGGTGATGACACGCCATGCTTGGCCATCATTGGCTGCCGGTCATCATGCTAGATTGCTTGGGCTATCTATACTTCAGGGAACTTCGGCTCTCAGTGGTCCACTTGTGACTGTTGTGATGGTATGCATTGTGATTTCTTTTTATACTTCAAACTAACTATCTTGAGCAAATACAGAAAATGGCTGGATGAATGTGTACAATATGGATTCACATGTATAACGAAACGTGATGGGAGTCAGCATCCTAACTGAATGATTTGCAATGTTAAGTTAAGCAATTTTAGTCTAACAGTGGCAAAACTAACATATACCTATGTCTTGCATTTGAGCAAGATATCATATTTTATTTTTCAATAAGGAAAGGTTTGATTAATATGCATACCAAACTGGTGAGGTTCAGTGCTTTCAGCTAGGTTAAGAACCACTGGCTTAAATCAACCAAAAGGTTTTATTTAATCTACTAAGCATTTTAGCCAAATTTTATGCTCAGGAATCAGAAACTAGTCAGTTTTTCATGAGTTAACATTGCAGTTTATGCGTGTTTGCCGTTTCTGTGGTGCAACACGCTGCTGATGTCTGTGAGGAGCAACTGAAACATGGACCTGTCCTGCTGTAGTCAGTGGCACTTTTGGATGTCCTTGTCTCTCTGTGTGTCCAAACTAAAATTTTCTGTCTATTCAACAGTAAAAAGCCATGGTTTCAGCTCATACATGAGCTACTGATTAGGCCAGGGGCAGGAAAGTCCAGTCCTGGAGAGCTGCATCCCTGCAAGTGTTGTGAGTTTCCCTGCTGCAACACACCTGACTCAAATCAAGGGCTAATTAGCAGATTTGTGCGGAGTTTGACGTCAAACTGCACAAATCTGTAATTTAGGCCTGATCTGCTTTGATTTTTATTTATTATTATTAAACTTCCTATTTTCTAATGTTCCAATGTCTCTGTTAAGCACTTTAAATCCTCTTGTTGTTGACTTGTGCTGTACAGACCAACTTTCCATGTATACCTTCTAGCCCACTCATTTGCTTTGCTGAACAGTTAAGTCAGTGGTGAGCCCTCTAACAGACAAGATATAGATTCTCTTGTTTATGATGAATCAACATGTCAATTTGAAAACAGACATGTATGAATCAATAAATAATTAAATCTGTGACTTCCATTGGCATCAGGGCGCACACACTGAAGATACAAGAGCCTCAACCGTTTCCCACAGCTCAAGATAAAACCAATGGACAATTGGCTTTGTGCACAGCTCTACTACTTCCTGAACTTATGAGAGCTCCTTGTTTCCCAACATTCATTATTGGATGAACTGATTAATCCAGTTGTGTCTGGCCATTGCCGTTGTGCTTAGCGAGGACACAGCTGCAATAATCAGTTCATCCAGTAATGAAAGACAGGAAACAATGGAGTCGTCTTAAGCTCAGGAAGTAGTGGAGCTGTGCATAAAGCCAATTGTGAGCTTGCGTTTGAAAATACACTTGGCTGCCCACCCCCGAGATCTTCCGTCACCTCTCAAGATGAGCACCTGAAAGAATGATTAACATTGTCAGAGTGTGCTGAACTTGTACAGTCATGTCTCTTATTGGTTATTAGATCATGGTTGGACGACTGGGACAAATAAACAGCCTTAATGGATTAGGGTTATTCTGAATTACACCCAAGAGACAGGTTGTAAATCCTGTAGTGGAAGAGGGAGACTTAAAATCACACAGTGGTCTGTTAGTGTTAGCTCTGCTTGCTGCTGATGGACTGTAATTTACAAGTTACAAGCTACAGAATGCATTAGTAATCACACTGTCAGTACTTAAGCATGTGTACTTGAAATGTATCCTGAAATTAAGATTTAATGTCTTTACTGGCAGATGTGTCTAAATAACAAGTTATAACTTTTGACCTTCATACAGTAATTTTTAAAACAGAAAGAGAGAGAAATAAAGCAATTGGATTTTAATGCTTTGAATGGGATTTTTTTTTATCTTAAAGATGTCTCTTTGGGAGTCACAAGCATGACATGTTTAAAATGACCAATACAAGTCTCAAGATTTAATTGAAAAAATTCTATTCTTGTATTCTTGTAATTTTCTTTTCTAAATGTAATTATGCACACTTAGAAAATGAGCTGTGTGTCACATTTTTTCTAAATTGCTCTGCATGATTAATACCTTCGAATGACGAAAGAAAACCTGACAGTTGAGTGTCTTTCATGACTTGTCAGTCTGTCAAGCAGAGCATCCAGGTTCATCACTGCAACTTAACAGCATCATTTCAAGCCAGCAGAAGTTCAGACACAGGACCCTTGTACACTTCCACACCCACACAAACACTCAACTGACGAATCGAGCTCAGTATGTGTAAGCACGGATAATCATCCAGAAAAAGAAACGAAAAGTAAGTGGTGGAATGACTGACAGTTCTGGCTATCTTACTGACCCACACAGTAAATCATTTCACGCACAGCTCACACAAAGCTCTGGGGGGGCCTTCATCCAACTCTTACCCACCCAACCTCAGACACGTGAAAACAACTGCAACATTAAATCTGTCTGGATAACAGACTCTTACAGCACAAGAGGCCTTGGTTAAAAATCAATGGGGATCAATTGCACCCATGTGACGACTCGCAGTATGTTTCTTCAACACCTTAGGCAAGATTTGGAACTAAAGTGGCTTCTTTCCTGAATACAAATGAAATGCATGAGGCTAGATTTAATGATGTCTGATCCTTATGCTGTCTGCTTTGCAGAGGAGCTTCTTACAACAGATTGTGATTCCTAAACTATATGGTTTTGGTGCAGAGCATTATTTTTTAATTAAATAAAGATTTAACAACAGCAACAATAATATTTAAAGAAGTTCATTTTCAGATTTTTATCAAATAAAGGGACTGAGGTATTCAGCATCTTCTGTTAGGAAGCGCTGGAGGATGTGGACCCAAATGCAGACCAGGAGGACAACCAGAAACTAGATTTATTAAATAAATGAACAAAACACAGACTAAACGGAGAGCTCAGAAAGATGTAAAAGAACATAATGAACCGGCAAGAGGGAAAGAAAAGCAAGGGTCTAAATACACTGGAAACTGAACAAGACACAGGTGAAAACAATAACCAAAATCAAACCAGGTGAACTGATTAACAAATACAGGAAGCTGAAACAGAATGCAACAGGCAAAACAGGAAAAACGACAAAATAAAACAGGAAACCAAGGCAAGCTAATCCCAAACCCTAACATCTTCTGGAGGTTCTTGCAAAACACTAATGTCCGCAGTTTTTTGAAAATGTGTCATTCAGCAAATAGTTAAGATTTCCAATAACCATTTTTAACATTAGTCTCTAAAACAATTAAACACAAATGAATAGAAACTTTTCATTTTTTATGTTTGTATTTTGCAACCCTTTTTCACACACGTCTGTTGGGTGTTGGTTGGGGAAAGTTACGCTATTAATCATTACTAACAAATGTACAGTTATATTTATTACAGTTTTAAAACGTACATCTATAAAAAAGTATCTATACAAAACATTACCACCGCACTGGATAAATCCACAACTAATAATTACATTTTGATATCGGTCTCGAGGGTTTGTCTCCGTACGCGTCATTCTTAGACATATATGACTTGTTAAGAGCACATAATGAATGTTATAAATCTGAGCCCTGACCTTCGCTACCAACTGTTATCACAAAACACAATTCATGCAACAAAAATTAAAAGAACCAGCAGTGAACAGAAAAACAACATAGGCCAAGGTTCCACACTGATAACTAATAAATAATTTTTACCACACATGCCACAAAATGAACCTAGTAGCCTAGAGAGTCACAAACCTGTACAAATAACATAAACTAAACTTATAATTTTATTGGTTTTGTGCGTCATGACAAAAGAAAGCACAAGACTTTGCATAATCAGAGTTCTTATACATTCAAAACAGCACTCTGCTCAATATTATCAACATCACCCAAATGATTGCAGTCTGCTGGAGGTGAATCAGCTTCCTGTGTTCTCCTCTGTATCCAGGTGTGTGTGTTTTTTTTTTTTTTTTTTTTGGTTTGTTTGCTTGATTTTTTTTTTTTATGTAATCCATTCATTTTGAAATAAACCTGACCACTGACTCTTGCATCTTCATGTCATTAAAAAGATCAATTTATTTTCCTATGATCACTTCACTGCCATTTTCAGTGTTGACAAGTGGTGATAACGCATTCCCAGTGATGTAACATTGTTCCTTGTGCCACCATGCTGGATGGCAAAAGACTAATAATGGCACTAGCTAATAATGCACTTTTGAAACCAGTTCCCTATTTACGCCAAATTTTTTAAATTGGTCTGCTTGGAAAATGTTTATTTCTTTTTGTTAGAGGCATATTAATATTTTTGTGGCAGGATGGGTAAATAATGCCTAAAATAAAGATTTTTCATGTCAAAGGTGAGTTAAATTGAAAAAAAAAATTATTTAAAAAATTAATATTTTATTACTTCTTATTAATAGCACAAAAAAAGTAAGTTTGTAACTTTACATTAATATTGTAATTGTATGTACTATATCTAACATTTGGTAAAAGTTGAATTGCACAAATATCCAATCAACTTCACAAGAGTAGTATTTACACTGTAAGAAACTTTAGAATTTTTTTTTTTTTCATTTGCTACTGCTAACACCAACAAAGTGCTTGCTGCAGAGCCAATACCATTTCCAATCATTTCTTTTGATGCAACAACCCATTTAACCCATCATTCAGGGTCAGCAGGCATTCTGGAAAATTAAATTCCACTGTTGGGAAGTAGACTGGAACATCCAAATCTACTTCTGTACCAATGCATCTTCATTTTTTTAACACATAAAGCTAGCTGTATCAGCCAAGTTAGCAACAGTATGTCTGCTTGGTTCATCTCTTGCCACCCATGAACATCGGCAGCATGCAAGTTCCATGACCAGTGACAAAAGCTGAGAATGTTTTATAGTAGGACAATGAACAATCATTGAGGAGCTTGTATTGGATGGGCTCCATATTCAGCAATCCTGATCAGTATTCCGCAAGATTCCCCATGCCATCTGAAGGGATCCAGTCTGCCAGTTGACCTCTAAGTATTCCGTAAACAGCATTGTCAGGAAAAACAACGTAAACTTAGAACATTGAAATGGTGACTATGAGATTGTTGCTCTATTCTAGTGATGTAAATAGTTCATTCTAATCTTATTTTCTGCTTTTCACCTTCAATGGGCTCAGTGGTAATAATGGCACCCCTCAACAAAAAAGTCAAGTCTCTGCCAAGAGAATACAAATCCATATTTTATGTAAAGTCTGGTACCACACTCTTAGGTGAAAAAAACATTAATAAATACACTTTTCGCACACACTATGAAAGAACACCCAGGAACTTGATTCATCTTGCTAACATGTATCAAATGTGACATGGATTTTCCCGTTGCATAATGGTAAATGTAGGTTTGCAGATCCCAGATAACATTTAAGCCCATGATGGACAGGTGATCTCTCCGGTCTTCTGCCTCCCAGCTGGTAGCTGGGATCATTTCCAAAAGATTTACATTTTTAAGGTTTTTTTGCTTGTTTGCTTTTCTTTTTTATTTTTTTTTACACCAAACATACCTCTTCTTGTTCCTAAAAAATCTTTTATAAACTATCACTTCACAGTAAGAAGGTTCCTCCTTCAAATCTGTTAATTTAATACGTGAAAAAGTCTCATGTAGCACAAACCTGTGTGATTTTGTCACAGTATTTAAATGATAGATAGTTAGATAGTGTGAGCTCTGAGATGACCTGGCAAGAAGTCTGGTAGCACAATATAACTCCTGTGACTATGAACAAGAGAAAACAAGTATAGAAAATAGGCAGATGGATGAGTGATAAATGCAGTGCAACACTATCTTAATGTCTTAAAGGTATTTGGTAGCAAACTTAGATTTTAGATTGTTTTTTGGTGGGGAAAATTACAGTCTTCACTTATAGCTGTTTGGTCTTTCAAACTTCAACTTGACCTCCACTGTTCATGACAATAAACTTTATTCCGAATATGAACAGGAAAAATCACCTGAATATGTTTTGCATAGAAAATCTGTACTTATATGGAGCCTAGGCATAAGTCCCATCAGAAAATAATCCATTTCTCACACACTCATTCAAATACTGCCAAATAATCAGAACATCAGAGAGGTGCAGTTTATCACCAGTAATGATCATCTTCAACTTCAGAAGAACTGGAGAGTGAGGTGTTGAAGTTCCGGTGCTATTCGTAACTACCACATTTAGGAAAATGTTAGAACCTGCAAAGTGGGGAAACTGCCACCATTACCATCATTCACTATCAATGCTGAATACATTTACAAATATCATTTGTATGCCATAACACTGTGACTAAAATAGATTTTCTATTTGAGAGGAGGTGACATGACGTTTCATCATTCTAAAAGTAACACAAAGCCATTCAAGCATAACCATGACTGTCAGCAGCTGATGGAGCTTTTCCTGTGATGTACAGCCATTTGCCATCATATATTACATACAGCAGTTGCAGTGTGGACTGGAACTGCATCTCAGCAGACTGAGTGTGAACAAACTCATTCGTCACTTCAGCAAGTAAAGAAGCTTTATGCCCTCAGTGAAGGTCAGCTCGAGCCTCTGTTATAATATCACCCAGTGCTTCTATCCCAACACCTTGCACTCAGTAAGACAGATGAGGTTCAGGGGGAAGGTGATGTGTAGAGAAATGAAATGGACTCCTTCCTCAATCAGAAACATTCTAATAATGATAAAAGCAGAACCAGTTCCTCCAATACCACTGGTTATGATAATGGTGAGGATAATTGGATGTAAGGTTGGTGGTCTCTCCAGGCCATAGGCACCCTGAAGAGACCACTGGGTTTCTTTCCTTGCACTTCTGCCTTTCAGTCACGAAGCAGGATACCTCCACTACTCTGAGCAATAAAGCAACAGGCCAATCCTTTCTCAAGGGAGGATCATCCAATCGGTAAATGAAGATTGGCTACAGCGCTGTTGGCATATTTGAATAGAAGCTGGGTTCAAATTTCCACTATTTCTCCTTACAGGGAATTACTTTCTATCCTTAAACTGTATGTGATAGGTACATGTTATCAGGATGATAATAACTTTGGAAACAGTAGTTGTGTGTGAGGGTATTTTGACCAAAGTACTGCATTTAGCCTATCAAACTATTCTTCTGAGGCTTTTCTTTGAACAGTTTTAGGATAAAAATGTTTAAAAGCAAATCAATCACAAGAAAATGTTGATGTTTTGGTGTCATGCGTGACAGAAAATCTACTTTCGTTGTGAAATATAAATGTTTTTTCCACTAATAGTTGGACAAATTAGCTCCAGCTATCAGCCTGGAACATATAATATATGTTTTGAGAAGACACCACCAGAACAATCTCAGACAAGTTAAATTCAGCCCCTTCCGGCCATGTTCATGTAACAAGCATTTTCAGCGGCTGAAATTTAATTTATAAGTGCATTAAACACAACCGTAGGAGCTGAGTAAACATAGAGCTTTTATCATTCTGAGGCACATTCATAGCTTGAGGCCTGGGCGACCTTATATAAAAAAAAATGACAGGGAAACAATTTAGAGAACATACTCACCTGTGGTGATAACTATGAGACAACAAGTTTAAAATATGCCCAAATCATACAGTGCTATGGCAATATTATTTGTTATACAAGTTTACCTGACATAATATATTTATAAACACAGCTAAAATCCCTGAAAGCAATTGTTTTCCCATCAGGCTCATCGTGAAGCTCAGTGTGGCACTTCAAGCAGCATCACAAGCACAGACTGCTGTTTGTGCTGCTGTTTATAAATGCCAGCTGCTGGCATCAAGCAGAGAAAATTAAAAGAAGAGTGAACTTGTTAGCTTCGACTGCTGCCTTGATTTTCACTTTCAGTACATGGCTCTAAACCTGCAACCAGCACAGAACTGGTTGAAGATGTGCGTTATAGAGGTATGCATTATGCAAACATCTGTTTGGAATATGGGACTTGGGAATCTCTTTTTATTTTCACTAAATTTAACTAATGACTTCAATTATATCTCATAATTTACATAAACTACATAAATCAAAGGACCTTGAGTTTAGTTAAAGTTACCACAAAAAATTAAATCATATTTTAAGATGGTTTTGTGTCCACTTCCCAAATTAGCATATCTTTGTCTCAGCATTAATAAAGCAAGTGTCTGTGGAGTCTGGAAATGTCCCTCCAATAATTTAGCTTGAATCCTCAATTGCAGCAAAGGATTATTGTCTTGGTAAAATCCAAAGGGATGCATTTAGAGGACAGCAGAAAATGCCATTTCAAAATGATCAAATGACTCATCTCAAATCTTAGGAGATGCGCGTGTCAGCTTTCTTGCCAACCATACACTTATGTAAAAAGATTATTGTTAGTTTTGGGGGAATACAGACGATTATAGACAATGCAGAACCCACATGCAGGGAAAGAAAGACTTTAAAACAAAAGAGCAAATTTGGGAAAAAACAAGTATGTGGAAGGACACATCAGTCTTATGTAAATAAACAAATAAAATTATATCTTAAGTTTGAAAGAATTTGAATAAAACATGTTAAAAATGTAGCAGGTGGTGGAAACAAAAGGTCTGAACAGCTTTGCAAATGTACGTTTACATGTATTATCATTTTTCAAAAAGTGGGACAATGTGAGTTGTTGTCTGCTCTTACTTTTGTTTGTAAATGGTAAATGGCCTTGTGCTTATATAGC
>JBAMHX010000013.1:10515690-10530775 GCA_037177515.1 Pseudomugil tenellus
AAGTTTTCATTCATTCCCTGTTTATCCGATCATCCGAGCTGAGTGGCTGAGGAAGATCCAGAGGGACAACTTCACCCCAACAAAAATCACCCGGGTTTGTTGTAGGCATTTTAATCCCACAGATCTAAACATGAATGCAGCGGGATCCAGACCCGGTGTTTGGGAACGGCGCCCACGGCCCGAGATTCCCGTCCCAGATTCCGGTTCTGAAGTGGAGACAGAGATATTGTTAGTGGACCATGACTACTGTGTGGCTCCAGAAACCCTAACCCTCCAGAAACAAAGGTAAGCGTGTCTTGCCGATAACAACGAGGCGTTACATCAGAAAATAGCAGAGCTGCAAGACAGGCGGAGACGCTGCAGCTGCAGCACCGCTTTGGATCAGAGCGCCTGTCTGGTTCGGATCAGGACATAGTATTGTTAATAATAAGAAGAATAATGTAGTCTTTCAGGAGCAATAAGAAGGAACTAACAAAATTCTTGATCCGAAAAGAAAAAAGAAAATAATTAATCCTCCACATTTTTTGTTGTCAGCATGGCTTTTAAACTCCGTCTGGTGATTATGAACGTTTTCAGGGAAAAAAATAAATGAGAGGCAGGCAGTGTGGCAGAAAATTGCTGATAGTGAATGTGTAAGTTTTTATATTTTATTTATGCAAAACAGCAGCACGTTCACGTCCAATTATCAATTGGCAAACACTTAAGATGAAATATAAATCAAACATTAAAGCGTGTGCAAGTTTTGTTTTATTGTTGATGTACGGCTTGATAATAACATGAATATATTTTAGAGAATATATTTTGTGGACAACGTTAAATGCACAAACAAATCAATGAAAGAATGAGTAAACCGGAAGTACTTGCGCGCACACTAGCCGCCAGAACTTAACCCGGTGCCATATTGTGCAAGTAGTCAATTTAACTCTTATATAAATAATCATTTAACGGCAGCATTTATGACTTTATAATGAACCCATAAAAAACCATGGGAAGAGCAACTGACAGAAAAAAAATTGAGAAAAGTAATGGAAAAAATTGAAGCAATTATGTAATGATAAACAACAAGTGTTAAAACAAACAAACAGACATATGCACAGAAATAAATTCAGTCATTTTACATGCCCAGATCATTGTCTTCACACATGCAAAGGCATTCCAGGATATTGGATGGTGGTCACTTGATGGTTTATATCACCCACTTCCAACTGGACTCAACTCCCAGTTCCTTGAAGTGCAAAGCTATGTTGGTTAAGACACTGAATATCATAATGTCTATCTAACATCATACACTAGAAATAGCTGTGCTGTCTAAGCGTTTGTCTCATTTGTCTCAAAAGTAAAGGGGAATGACACTGCAAAACTCTTTTTAGAGCTTATAGGAGTATGATTTGGGTCAAAACAGAGATGTCTTCTGACATTCAGACAGAGCTGCAGGAGGAGAGAGAAACATGTTTGGTTTCTGCTCAGGAGCAGACCCACAGTCTACTGGCATCAGCAGTCAGATGGAAATAAGCAATCTCATGCATCACTAAGATCCTCTCAAATACATTGGACATATTTCTCTACAAATCAACTTGAAGAGTTGAATAATACACCAAGATAAGAAACACTGAGATGAAAACAGTGAGAAAGTCTGACAGTAACACCACTGCGCTGAGATGACATGTCTACGCTACATGAATAAAGTGCCTACCTGGATGAGAAGCATCTCAGCTTGTTGCATTCTCGCCACTGTTTTTGCCTCATAAACCAACTTTCTTTATCCTTGTTGAGCTCTCCTAAAAATGTGGTTTTACCTGTTTGATTTCTGTATCTTTTTTTTCATAGTGATTTACTGTTTTAAGTTTGTAAAATGTTTCCAAGTAAATCTTTATAGTTTAATCAATACAAGCAAGATTAAAAATGGTCCCTTTAGGACTATGCCTGGATTGCACCTTCAGCCTGATGCACCAGTGTTTATGTTCTGCTGAGCAGCTTAAAGCTTATTTATCACAAAGACATGAATCATCTTTGTTATCATGACTGTGCTTATTCCCTAACGCTTTCTTAAGTATCAATATAAGCACAGGATTTATGATATAACAAGACATTTTTATAAAAATGTCATTGAGTATGACATAGATCCTCACGTCCCCCTTAGGACGACTTGTAACAGTTTTAGCTTGAGCTTTCATTGTGCTGTTGATGGATTCTGGTTGAATCATTGCAGGGATAGAGCCATCTTCAAAGACATGCAAAATTATTCACTTAGATGAGTCTCTCATTCATATTCATATATATATATATATATTTATATACTGTATAAGAGCAGTGTTTAAGCCTCTGCAGCTTTCTTTTGGAAGGTTAAAAAAGAAGCAGACACGACGCTCTCGGCACCTTGTTAAGTGTCTTGTAAATCTTTTATCCTATTTAAAAAAGTAATAAACATATAATCTAACACTGGGTGGGTATCATATTGCCCATCGATCATTTCATTTAGATCATCTAGGAAAAAGCAAATATAAATGTCACTAATTGTTAATTATGTTTATTTTAATTAAGGGGCTTAAAAAATAATGAACTCTTATTGTAAGTTTCTGACAGAGGGGCGTGGTATTGTTCATGATAATCTTGTAAGAAACTAATTCTATAAAAAAATGCTTATTACTGATCAGTACTAATCTTCCTTCTATTCTTTTATGAATACAAAGAATATCTAAGACAACCTTTGCAGAGTGAATGAGTAGTGTGCTGGTGAGGAAGAAAGGGCAGGGTGATAGGTGAAGCCAAGTGTAGAATCCTTAATTGTTTCTTTACAGTCTATAAACCATTGAAGTAACCAGTTATCCAAGTGGATTAAGCCTACAGCAATTAAGGCAAATAGGTCAATCTTCGTCCATACTGCCTCTGTTTTAATGTCCCAAGGAAAGAAAAGAAGTCTGCAGGTATGCATTTTTCTCTCTGTAGCAAGTTAGCCAGATTTAATGAGCAGCACTGAGTGGCATTACTGGTACAAAAGCTAGGACTTAGAGACACACATCTGCTGAGTGCCACTGCATTAACAGACATTCGTGAAAGCAATAAAGTGTATGGAGGCACTTGGAGGAGGGGAAAGGAGAAACCAGGTAGTGTCATGAAAGACAAGTTGAAATGATGACATAAATAGTACATTTTAGCTTTTACAGTTATAAAATTTAACAGAATGGAAGAGAGAATGGGATAAAATGTCAAAATGTATAGTGTTTGGCACAAATCATATTGTACAAACACTCACAGGGAAGATTGTGGTGACTAACCTTTCACTGAAAGCAGCTGTAATGTCAGAATTCATTGAATAAAAAAGTTACAACAGTTTGAATGAAAAATGAACCTATCTTTATTTCATTTCACAAAATAAGTTGAATAAGATCCAATTTGCTTTTAGAATTTCCTAAATTCTTTGAAGTATATATTTAAATGGGAATCAGAAACTTTGTTCAGAACTTTTATTCTATATTGTTATTATAGTATCACAATGTTGCTACAGATCACTACCACTATATTCAGAATTACGTTGTATTTGGAATTATCAATTCTACTTGGAAGTTGGTGTTTACATGGTTACTTTTCATCTGTTTAAAGCGAAATTAACGTTTTTTCGTAATTAAAAGTCCCATGTAAACAGGGCCACTGTGTATTATACCGTACGGGTGCCTACCTGTCAGTCTGTTTACAGCTCCTCCCTCACATTCAAAAGGACCGGAAGTACTCGCGCGCACACTCGGCGTCAGATCTTAACCCGGATTGTGCACGTAGTCAATAGGCTTGAATTTGAATAGGCTTCAATTCGGACATTTTAACGTGAGTCTTTGGGGATTGCTCTCTCTTGCAGCCAGTCCTCTAGCAGCGAGGGGTGAACTGCAACTATTTCCATTTCCGTATTGGCCTCACAAACGGCTGAGATTGCCGCCTGATTGGCATCCATTAAAATTTCTCCAGAATCCTCTTAACCGTGCACATGCAAAGTAATACACATGCAAGCACATAGACACACACACTTCAAACTTATATTTCTATCCTGGTCTTCTCCTTGTACCTTTATTACCTACACCAAGGAGGCTATGTAATCGCCAGCGTTTGTCTGTCTGTTTGTGTACAACATAACTCAGAAAGTTAAGGATGGATTATCTTTAAATTATCAGGATATATCTTGAACAGGAAGATGAACAAGTGATTACATTTTCGAGGTAGTCTGGATCACCGTCTGGATTCAGGAAGGATTTTACGGATTCTTTAACATTGTGAGATGGGCACTCGTGATGGCAGTTGATGCCTCCTACAGGCTGGTTCTGTCTGCTGTTTTTCACTCCGACAAAGATCATGTGTGACTGAGCTCTGACAGATGTATCACCCTAATATAAGCCCAAAAATTAAGCAGAGGTCTGTGCTCTTCAAGTGAATTTCTAGTTTTATTGTACTTTTTTATATATTTGCAGTCTTTTCTGAGCATCTGTTGTCCTCGTAGTATTTTGTTTCATAGGCCACCAGAGATGATATTTATTGATATAGTTAGTATTTGTATTTTAACTTTAATATTTAACTTTAACATTCTGTACAGCACTTTGGTCAACTAGGGTTGTTTGAAATTTGCTTCATAAATTAACTTGATTTGATTTTTGATTTGTTCTCCTTCCTATGTTTGATACATTACACTTTATTGTAAACATTGATGTTATTGTATGCTTTTTTAATTGTTGAAAATTTTTTAACTCAATGCTGTTTTGTTTTTTTCCCCCCATTTTAAAAATCTAATCAGTAACAACTGGGATACAAATTAGCCTTTGGCTAGCAACCTGTACGCATTAACTTGTACAGCTGTATTATCTTTATCAAGCAGTTTTATAAATATTTTCTGTTAAATAAATTTAGATACAGCTGAAAATCACAGCTGTTATCAAGACTGATTTTTCAGTCTCCTGTTGTAGGCAACGGAAGACAAGGCTGGCTTACTTGTACTGCACAATCTGACAACAGGATGATTCAAACTGCTTTACCGAAACATGAAGACAAAAAAAGCATGATTTAAAATTAAAACAAAAGAAGAAAGGGAAAGGAAATTATATTAGTTAAAAAACGATTAAAAACATTATCAATTTCAGCCTAAAGAAACATACACAGGTTAGGACTTCAAAAAAAAAAAAAAGTCAAACATGAAATTGTTGCCTCAGTTCTGTGTCCTTAGCTAAAAAGAGCAGCACTTTGTGCAGTTTTCTACTGCTGGTGCTCATCTGCTCCACAGCTGGACATTCAGATATAGTATTCTGTAAAACCTCGCTGTAATGAATAGTTATTTCAGCTACTGTTGGCTTTCTATCATATCACCAGTCGGCTCATTTTCCTCTGAATACATCAACATGGTATTTTTGGCCAGGCAACTGCTCCTCACTGGATGTTTTCTCTTTGTCAGACCATTTCTCTGTAACCCCCAGAGACAGTTGTGTGTGAAAATCTCAGTAGATCAACAGTTTCCATGTATTTGCTCCCTTTGGGAGTTGTAAACTCTACATTTCAGACCCCCTTTCATTTCACCTATCTGTACTTCTTTGTGTGAAGGTCAATTACTTGTGATGTGATGCTGCAACAGAAAAAAAACTGAAAAAAATGAAAAAGGATCACTTTGCATTAGACTGATTTTTTTTGTATCTAACCTTTGTGTTTAAATTTTGTTCAAAGTGTGTTTAAGTTCTCCCTACATGAGCTACAAACTACTACAGATTATGCTGGACTCTACAGAGTTGATGCATGTGGTCAGTGTAATGTTTTTTCCTTCAGTGTGCTGAGGCGCTTCTGCTTTTTCTCTTCTGTCTAACAATTAGTGTTTTACTAGTGTAGCATTCAGGGTAACTTGATTTGCCATGTAAAAAGCATTTTTTTTTTTTTTTATCAAACTCAATAGTTATGTTAGCTATGGTGTGTGATGTATAATATATATCTTTCTTTCATATATATGCCCAAACAGGAAAATATCTGAAATTCACACCAACATTTTACTAAAGAACATGTTCTTAAAATGTAAAAGATTGCATACACAGAGCTGTTCTGGCTGATTACTGCATTTTTATTGAAGGCTTTGGAAAAACACAACGCAAAAAGGATAATTTCTCATCAACATGTAACCAAATGTATAACCCAAAATATCCCTCTAATGTGTGTGGAGTTCAAAACTTAACTCTAATCTCTCACAGAATACAAGGAAATAAAAACTTAAACTACAAAAAAAGTAGTTAAGAAGTGACCATATTAGTATAAAGGTATTTTGTGTATCAAGGACAGGTAAGGCTGAAAGCATAAGGCTTTAATTCTAACTGCTACTCCATTATCACAGTGTCAAAAGGGCAAATGTGACAAGCATCTACTCAGAATGGAGACCGACCAGCCTACTGTAACCACAACATGAGAAACTTAATATTCCAAAGATCCAAAAAGATTAGAAATGCAGGGCACAGACTCACATTTTTTTAGTTTAGACATACATTTTTCTCTAAATAACTTCCAAATTACACACATTTTAGGTATTTGGTATTAAACAGATGCAAATATCACCTCTATAAATGCATTTCTCCAACTGTTATAGAATGGAAGTGAACCATTTTTAAGCTATTCATTACTTTTCTATAATTACACTTCCAAATAACTGGTTTAAGTAAATCCACAAGAAAAACTTTGTCAAGTAAAAAAACACAAAAAAGCTTAATTTCTACCTAATGCAAATCATACCTGAAAAAACAGCCACAAACAAGCTAGTCAGCCTTCTCTTTAAGACTCTTCATTGTAACGAGCTGCTACTCGGATCCAAATTCATCAAATCAGTTCAAATGAGGCAATGAAAATGGCAAAGAACATCTTAAATCTGTGTGAAGTCTGTGTGGTGTGCAAGGCTGCACTGAGTTGCGGTAAACAGCAATAAACTAGATGAGGACTTTGATGCAATTTCATTCTGACTGTACTGCCAAGGCCTTCTGTCCCCGTGGTCAAAGTGTTCTGATATTAGAAGAAAAAAAAAGAAAAAATGGAAACAGTTTTTGGTTATTGAAGTGCTCCAACACACCATCGATTAGCAGCAGTATGTATATACATATAAATGAGTTTCAACACTCGTACAAATCAACCTGGTAAGAATCCAGAATTTACTGAGAAAAAAATCCATCAAACTCAATTAAAAAAGAAAGACACCAAGTTCTCTCAGTAGTCACCTCAATCTGACCTATGGTTATGACAACTAAAAAAAAGGGTAAAATTAAAATGCTGCCATGCAGATAATCATCCATACTTTACATACATACAAAATTACATTTCTTTTTTGTCTTTTAAGAATAAACTCTGTAAACACTGCTTTAGGTCCTTCAGGTTTGGTTTACACACACAGTTCTGCTACAATCTGCATGATGTTTTTTTTAAATCCCCCATAAAAATAAAAATCTGAAGCCTCTGCTCTGGAACCAGCAGATCATTTTTGCATCATACTCCCAAACCACTCTATTATTAATACCAATCCTTCAACTTTCTATTCATTTCCAATCAAAACCATAAAACGTGAAAAACACTAGAATTAAGTGGAAGCTCTTGTGTGGTGATGTGATTAAGTGGCTATTTTCAACATTTTCAAGCTCTGACTGAAATTCTACCTTGCTAAAAAAAACAAACAAAACAACAACAACAAAATAAAAGAAAACAGAGTGTTAGTTGACAAGGTCGACAAGGCTAGGTCTGGATATAGATAAGGCATAGCATGGGTAGAGGTTGGGAAGATCTGAAGGAGTCCACACATTAGGCAGATTGTTAGCCTTTCCAGCATTTTTTTTTTAATTTCATGGCGGTAGAGGGTAACATTAGGCAAAGATGTTTACGTAAGGTAGTAAAGGATTTGGAGATGCGACTTAGAGGCCTTGAAGGAACTCCTGGAGCTGCCTGACAAGCTCCGTGTCCACCGTCTCCATCAGGACGCCAAAGCCCTGGTCCCCCAACAGGGCTTGCTGTGCCTTCAGTTTTTCATAAACAAACTGCTGGAGAGAAACGCTGTGCACTGGGTCCTCCAGGGCCAACTGCAGCAGGACACAGAAAAAAAGAGAGAGACAGGTTATGTTTCAGAGTCACCGTAGCGAAAGAAAGACCACAGATTACAAATATTCACCATACAGACTCCTCAGAGCCCCTCTGGTCGAAGTGAAATAAAGGTGTAAAATGATGTAATGTAAAAGCATGCTTCTTCTTTAAATCAATCTGGATTTTGACACTTTCATAAGTATGAAGTCAGAACTACTCAAACAAAAGTACAATATAATAAAAGCATTATATAACTAAAAATAGTACAATTTTTGGTTGTCGTTTACTTCAGTTTGTGACATTAGCCAATTTTTTCAGGCACGCACAAAGTAAAATCCTGAGAATTTCTTTTTATTTCGATCAAGCAGTGCAGAAAACGGTTACATTTTGCTTTAATGTAGGGCAGACATTCCTGTTGCATAAATGCTAAAAATGATAATAAATAATGGCAGGATTTATGTCAAGAAACAAACTTATAAATGAACCTGAGCAGCACTAATTACAGGCATTATTAAAGTCAATACTCTTAATGAATTTGAAAAACAACACAATCGCTCATAGCTATTAGCTCATGGATTTGCCTTCTTGTGTGACAAGGCAAATCCAAACACTGCACATGAGCACTGACCAGTCAAACTCCATAAGGAAAATGAAAAGCAACCCAGACATGCTGCCATTTACAACTTTGACATAAATGTCTAAAAAAAAAACTTGCACAGGAGAAAATGATTCAGTACACGCAGTTTCAGCCATTCATCTTACGCTATAGGGAAATGCTGGAAAAACAATCCTTGACAATATTGGGGGGAAAAAAATGCACGAAAACTTTGTCGCTTTCTTTGGCAAGCACACAGTCATTTATTTTGTGTAAAGTGAAGCAACGGCAGAGGCAAACACAGCAAAGCAAAGGTTGGAAGCCTGCACAGTGTAAATAAACTCTGAGGGAATGAAAGGAACATAAACACCATTACGAAAAGAAAACTTTCTTTTTCGTTGCTTATTACTTATTTTGATGATAATAATAATACATGACTTACTAAGGGTGTCTATTTTATGCAAATACTGAGCTCAGATCTATCATGTTTGTGTCAGTATGTGTAACATCTGCATGCATTTTATCTTTTTGAACAGAGTTCACTTTGATTTCTCTACAGATTAATTATTGTTATGTGATGCTGCATGACCCCCCTCCTACGGCTTTATGAAAGCAGGTTGGAATGCTGAATCCCACAAACGCAAAGTCCCTCAGTGGCTTCATCTTTCTTATTTTCTCATACAAACCTGACATTTCGGCAAGCGTGTGCACTCTTGCACAAGCATAAAAAAAGCTTCACAAGTCCTGCAAGAGGAAAATTAAAATCAAAGACAGAGGGAGAAGAAAGAAGCCTGCGGAGAAGGAGAATGTCATGAAAATATTTAGACTAATGTATGACAGGGAACAATACTTGACATGCTAATTAGTTCATTGTCATTGCAGTGCAATCAAACTAGTGAAGAGTTGCCTAATGGAAAAATTGTCATCTAACCTGGATAATTGCTTTTTATCACAAGGACTATGATGAAGTGCGGCTCTCTGAATAGGGCTGCATCTTCTATTATAATGTACAGCTGAGGGTATCAAAACCCAACCAAGTCTAGTATGTGTTCTGGAGCTGTATATAAAGGCCTTTGTTTTATCAGGTTAAAAATATAAAAATATGAAATCATTATAGGTGCTTTTGTAGAAATTGTATTGGAAAGTTTTATTTATCTGAAATTCTCCTACTTACCCGCTCATGCAGCTCGAAACAGATTTCTGCATAAATCCTGATGAATAAATCTGGTAATTGAAATCGGTGTGGAGGACACAAGACAGTGCCACAGGATTAATGTTATCCTGTAACCATCTGGTGTGATTATTTGATATGGTCTCAACTTCCTAAGAATCCAGCTATAACTGATGCTTTCACTGTCAATGCTTTTCATACTATATAATACAAAAGATGTGTTTTGGTACTAAAGATAATTTGACAGAGTAATTTTTAGTTGAAAATGTTGTAAATAACTGTTTCTTGTAAAAAATATTCCAAAAATAGCACGTCAGAAAAAAAAATGCTAAGAATTTCATAGGAGGAATAGGTTCTATTCCTGCCCTTTGAATGGCAAGACTGGAGACTTCCTACCACTCTCATACCTGCTAAAAGGTGAGAAAACAAAAAAAATTAATAAATACATACAACAGAAGAGTTTCATCTTTCTTTCTCTTCAGCTTGTGTTGGGGAGGGGACGTTGAGGGGACATTGGAAACTTACAGTAATCACTCGCCGATTTTCTGATACACTACTTTTACATACATCATGCTACATACAATACAATTGACAGAAAAGGGTTTGTTAAGTAGTGCAAACCCTGAAGGGACATTAAAAAAAAGCAAAAAAAATTAGAAAACAGCCATATAGAAGATATCAGCAGAGCGCAAGAAGGATGAAAAAAACAAACAAAACACACGTACACAAGCAAAATGCCATTTCAGAAGCAAAATATTATTGGTATGAGGAGAAATTCACTTAGGACATGATGTGAAGGGACTGTCCTCAATAACAGAAACAAAATGATCAAAAGTGTTGCTGCTACCAAAAGCCATTTGCATGATCCACTGTCATCTCTGGGGGGAGGGGGGGGGGGGTGGAGTCTGAGGCAGATGTGAGAAGATAATGGCACAAGTTCAAAGGAAGCATTAAGCACTGAGAGGTGAGAATTTGATTGCTAAGGAAACATGAAACGTAACAAGCCTACTTTAAGTTCATAAGGAGAGAGAGAGGTAAAAAGCGAGGGGGCTAGTTGTCTTAGCTGTTGCATCGTAAAGACAGAGAGTGACGGTTAGATAACAGAGAGAACAAGAACTAATAGATGAACCTCATTGCTCAGGGCACAGGAACAAACAACGATGTAGAGAGACGACTGATATCAATTCAGACTACGGCTGTAATATTTAAGAGTGGAATTCCCAGACCACCAGTGCCATTTTCCACTGTAAAAAAATCTGCTTTGATTAGTGTGAAAACATTAATGACTCTTTAAATTTGCCTCCAAGAAACATTTAGCCCAGAAAACACATTTAAATTACTCAAAAGCAGTCAGAAGGAGCCACATGTTGCCACTGCTAGGACATGCAGTTAACTACAAAGTCAGGCAAATGCATACCTATAATGATGCATATTTTTAGCTGATCTTTTGTATTTTCTCCCCTTTTATAGACACCTTTTCTCTACAACAGGATATTCTTCTAAGTGGAAAAAGATTTGCACTTCAGCAAGAAAGAAAGCTAAGTGAGGCTAATGATGCAACAACCTGTACTTCTCTGGCTTTTATCTCATACCCCATGGAGCTTCACATCTAACTACAAATATAAATACAGTACACGAGTATGCAAGCACACAGAACCTCGTGTGATGCAATCAACTGTGGGGCTGTGTGATGTATTGAACTGCAAACTACGAGCCATATTGTGAAAGGAGAAACACTGGGTTTGGTTAGAAGATAATTTAATCCGCTAAATTATGATGCATCATCCAGTCTTGCCAGCCAGTCAGACACCTTCAGACTCTCTAACTAGATGAGAAAACAGCTCTGCAGTGGTCAAATTTGACTGGGGGAGGAGAGATTAGGTTGGTGGAAACAAGAAACTTCTTCACACATTTTAATAACATTTAACTTTGAATAATGTATTTTGTACTAAAGTTTCAGTTTAATAAATTGAGACCTGCAGTTACAGGTCACTATATTAGGTACATTTGTTCAAATGCTTGTGCAACTGACCATTTGGCAGCAGCTTAATGCATGCAAGCACGTAGATGAAGTCAGAAGTTTAAACTGAAACTCGCAACGTAATTAAAAGAGGACTGAAGTGACTTTGAATATGACATTGGTACTGGTGCCAGACAGGCTGGTCTGTGTATTTCAGAAATTGCTGACATACTGGGATTTTACACCCTACCATTTCTCTGGTTTAAATAAAATGGCCAAAAAAGAGAAAATATCCTGTAAGCGGCAGTTGTCTAGGCAAAAATGTGTTAATGTTAGAGGACTATGGGTAGAGAGGATAGAAAGGCAACTATAATTATAAATTAAATAAATGTGTTACAATCAAGGTATGCAGAATTGCAACTGTGGGATCATGAAATTAAGGTATTTTTGCAATACCATGAATTATGGCAGTTTTGAATAGTATTTGATAAAAGTGAGAACAGAAGTATCCAATGTGGTATTAGTAGTTGTACAAAGCGATGTTGCACTCCTTCATTTTACTTGTCCATCACAAATACTTCATAGTATTTTGAACTCTTTAAATCTGCAAGATTTCTGTGTCACATTTATGCCTAAAAATACTATAATTTGGAAACTACTTGTCCAAAGAGCTCATTTAGTTGTAGGGCTAGGCAATTAATGGAATTTCAATTTCAATTATGATTATGGTTTTCAACTATCCTAAAAATAAAATAGTTAGATTATTTGCATCTTTGAAATTTGTGTTATTTTCAGTTGCAATTCGAGCCAGTTGCCTGTTTGCAACTGAAAGTAATGCGCTACAAGTCCAGATTCCAGAACTCAGCCACCAAAGCAGGGTCAGGATACATCGACTATTATATCTGATCAATTAAAGATCAGTGTTAATAGAAACGGTTATCTGCTCGTATTGAAAACAAAGGAATAATAATTGCCCATGGGCAAAACAAAGGTAAATAAATGAACCCTCTGTCTTATTCCAGACAGAAACTTGTTTAAGGAGTGAAAGGACTGATAAGTGAGGGGAAAAAAAGTGGAGTATAAATATATTTGTTTGTGTTTGTGTTAAGAGTGTTGAGATTTTTTCTCTTGATAGCAAAGACCTAAGAGAAACATATTTGAAAATTAAAAAGCTTGTACATTTTGATTAGCAGCATGACAGCAGCTGCTCCAAACTCGTTTCCACACCATAACAGCATCACCAGCAACCTGATATGTTCATACAAGGTAAGCTGAGGTCAGCAAGTGAAATATGGCAAATGAAGTTTAATCAGAATAGGACACATTTTCAGCCTTTTATTTCAGACAAACTGCTTTGCCCTTATCACATTTTATTTAGTCTATTTTAAACAGGTTAACTGTGTCATTTTAATGAATGTTATAATAAGTTTGATCAGACTGGTCAAAATCCTAAAAGGTTATAAGTTTTTTTCCTTTAGAGGGAAAAAAAATTAGCAGAAGTTGGTGGGTTACTTCAGCTTTGCTCATCCTCCATCACCCTCCCATGTCTTATGAAATTTAGTCTGATAATTTTTGCAGTATGTTACTGACAAACACAGATAAGCACTTAAAAGTACCTGAAAAAACAAATAGAACAACCCCCAATTTAAATTATTAATTCTTGAAATGCACAAACTTTGTACCATTTACAACACAGTCCTGCAGTCTGCTCACCTGCACTCTAAGCTATTTGGCATTACTAGCTATGACAGTGACCATAACATTGAAGCAATGAATGAAAAAAAAATTAACTGACTTTTTAGTGGTTTAATTTCTGATGTGATCGATAAAAGCTGGGCATTTCTTAGTTCCTTCAAACCTTGGAATCCAGAACAAGTGTTTTCACTTATCTGGTCTGAGTAGACCCCATACCCGTGATGAAGAGAAGAAAAGATATCCACTACTGACTCCACTACACCATTAAAAATGATAAAGGTTCAATTTACCAAATCTTGGCAGACAAAGGCAGATTTATGCACATTATATTTGCAAAAGGGGATGTTCATACACTGCCTGGCCAAAAAAAAAAAAAAAATAGAAAAAGAAAAACCTACACTAATATATTGTTGGACCGCCTTTAGCTTTGATTACAGCACACATTCACTGTGGCATCGGCAGAGTGTGACCGCCTTCTCAAGCACACCCCAAAGAATCTCAATGGGGTTAAAGTCTGGACTCTGTGGTGGCCAATCCATGTGTGAAAATGATGTCTCATGCTCCCTGAACCAGTCTTTCACAATATGAGCAAGATGAATTGTGGCATTGTCATCTTAGAATATGGTCGTGCCATCAGTGAACAAAAGCATCGACTGATGGAAAAACCTGCTCATTTAGTACATTTGGGTATCAGTTGACCTCATTCTGTGAGCACATACTGTTGCTGAACCTGGACCTGACCAACTCCAGAGTATCCCACTGCCCACACAGGCTTGTACAGCAGGCACAAGGTATGATGGGTGCATCACTTTATCTGCCTTTCTTCTAACCCCAATGTGCCCGTCACTCTGGAACAGGGTATATCTGGCCTTATCAGACCACATAACCTTTTTCCAGCTCCAGAGTCCAATCCTTATGTTCCCTAGCAAACCGAAGCCTTTTTCCCCCAGTTATCCTCACTAATTAGTGTTTCTTATTGAGGCTACATAGCTGTTCTGTCCCAATCCCTTGAGTTCCCTTTGCATTGTGTGTGTTCGGTAACTTGTTGCCAGATAAAAGATAATTGCAGTAATTATCCAATAGGAGGCTTGTACCTATTTGCTTTGTTGAAGTTTAGTTAGTTTAGTTCTCCTCTGAATTTTCATGGTAGCAGTAATGCATAGCCGTAACCTACAATGTTTTCTACAATCATCTGAAACACCAGAAGAGGTAGAAAAATATAACTGTCTTTTGGTCATTTTAATTTTCTGGTTTCTTCGTTTTCTTCTTCTGATTTGTTCCTTGTTGTCAGCTTTATAAATAAACACTGCCCCTGTGCTTTCGGATTGCTCAGTTTTTTGTCAGATAACGGATAGTTAAACCCCTTCAAAACTGATGACATTCCGCATGTAACTGATGCAGGACATGGACGAAACTACCATTTCGTCTGTGTAAACATTTTCTGCATTAACCATAAATCAGCTTTGACAGGGATTCCAAATACTTTTATATTGTCCAAAGACAATATAAATATAAATATAAATATAAATATATATATGTATATTTATATTTATATTTATATTTATATTTATATTTATATTTATATTTATATTTATATTTATAT
>JBAMHX010000013.1:10553162-10566019 GCA_037177515.1 Pseudomugil tenellus
TCTATGATGTCCTCTACTGTTTGATTTTGTGCTTGTGTTGTTCTTATTCTCAGATGTAAGTCACTTTGGAGAAAAGCATCGGCTAAATTACTGTAATGTAATGTAATAATGTAATAATGTAATGCTCCAAGTCTACATTACACAATGCCTTGTGTCAAAGCTGATATAAGAAACAGGACTTTTGTTGATTGTTGCATCTATAATCAACCACACACAGATTATATTTTTGTTAACCAATGGTAATAGAAAAATGACATTTTCTATGTAAACGCCTAGAGTCTAATTTTTAAGGAACTTTTTTAAATGTAACAATTAAGCAGAGTGGTGAAATGAAGCTATGAACTTTGAGGATGCATTGTGTTGAACTTGCTTTGCAATAAAATGTCCACGTTTACATGAGTTTTAATTCCTCTTCAATTCTAAATAAAAAAGTTATATCCGCTTTAAACAGATGAAAAATAACTATGTAAGAAGCAAATTCTAAATGAAAACAATAATTCAGAATTAAATTTAATTTGAAAGTAAGTGGCTGGTTTATTCTCATGATAAATGCAACCTAATTCAGTCATCTAACATCTAAACCTTATTCTGCTTCATTTCAGTTCTTCACATGCTTGTTACCTACTCCAATCGCAATAACGCACATGCCCCCCTGTCTTCGGTACTATTTTTTTCCTTCTCCTCCTCAGCTGCTCAAAAGAAGTAATGTAGTAGGTCTAGCTAGTACTTCAAATATAGTTTGGTGGGTTTTGTACTTTGCTTGTGTACCTCACATCTGCCACCACGTCCGAAATAAGAGAAGGCGAATGAACGCGTTTATATGTAAACCTCAATTTGGAATTAATATTTTCAGGTAAACTCGAAGAAGAATACTTTAATTCGGAATAATTTTATTTTGAATTAATAATCATCATGTAACCGTACCGATTGTGTCACAATAAAACAGAAAAGGACAATATAGTGCTACATCTTATTTTTTCCACTGAGATTTGTTACACCTCAAAGGACTAAATGACATGATTTGAACTATATGGACACATCTGTTGATCTTATTTCTCTTCATCATTGACAAGATAGAGTGTACATAAACATAAAAATCCATAGAAGGAAAGGAAATTAACATAAAGGAAAGGAAAGGAAATGAAAGTAAATGAAAAGAAAAGAAAGGAAAAGAAAGAGAAAAGAAGAGTAAAACAAACTTACTCTTTGAATGTTCCTGTTTCTGGGTCCTCCGTCATCACATCATGCAGTGCTTCGACACAGATGTTGATTATCCCACAAAACTTGTCCTGGATCACACTGATAACACAGATGACAGAGCTTCATTACCGACAATATAATTAATATAACAGTTGTGTGCCTTCTATTGCGTTTGTACAACTGTGTGTTTGTATGCATATGAATTAGAGGATTGGATGTTGGTCCAACACAGCACACGGCCAATTTAAAAAGCATCACATTCAAAAGCAATAGCCAAGTGCAATTTTGGGATCACTACAAATGATGAAAAGGGTGTCAAAAAAACTAAACAAGAACCCATATGGTCATCAAAGCAAAACCATCAATTCACATCAAAACAATTTGGCTGTTTGATTTAACATTCCTCCTCTATTCACATTTATGGGGGTTTATCTTGTTGAAAAAGAGAATGAGGCAGCGGGTTGTTTAGAAAGTTCAAATCATAATTTGAGCCACATTGTACTAAAAACATCCCCCAACATTCATGAGTCAACAAAAAACATATCCCTAGTGCATTAATAATACATGTGACAAGGGCGATTTTGCAGCTGTAACTTAGGCTTGTCCAGATAATGCAGGCTGTAAAAATAAAACCGATGAGGTACATTGTGATAACGTGAATCATTGTGGCTAAATCTTAAATCAAGACAGAGCCACCACTGGGATTCTTCCATTAAGGAGGCACTGCAGAGCCCACGCCTGCTGGCAGAGCTTGAGATCTTTCAAATATACTTGCAACACCCACCACCTAAGCTTGGAGATGAGCAGCGCTTGATGAATTATTTGAGTCATTCTTTGAAAGAAGTGGAAAGGAAGTGGGTTCCTCACGTCAAAAAGAATTAAAAACATGGAGAGGGAAAATAATACAAAGAAAAAGAAGTGCGGGTATGGGTACTGATGCATCAAAGGCTGTCAGTTCAAGTACTTGGCTAGGTAGACCCTAGGCAATGTTGCATAAAGTTCACTGAGCATAAAGCCTGGCAAAATATGGAAAATCAACATGAAAGAATGCCCGGCAAGTAAAACACCGACATGTCCTCATTTAGATATGTTTTTTTCTGTGAACACCAATGAATTACAAACATTAGGAGATCAAACACTAACTGAATGGCTTCCTATGATGTTCGTTGATGTCTTTCTGAATAAGAATGCTACCTGCTGAAGACGTCTCGTTCGTTTTTGCCATTTCTGTGTACGGAAAGCCGATTTTGCAGAGTGCGTGCATGTAAACATCCCAAAAATGCATTGTACATGCCCGGTCAAATCGACCTGCCACATTACGTGGGTCTGAAAGATGGGCCAATATGCTCCAAAACCCCAGCAGCAGAGGATTCCACTATGGCAATGGCTGACATTCAGTTAAATGCATCCCTGTCTTGTCTGTTTACATGCTTCCAAAACAACCGGTTTATCTGGTTAATCTCATCGCAGACTGTGACTTGTGCTTTTGTTATGAGATAATTCATGCTGTGTGTCAGAATGCCTTGGCTGGTATGATAAAACAAACTCATTTAAAAACGGACAAGATATAAGCATTAAATGTGTAGATATGTTTGCTGCGCTAGTGAAAAGATGACATGTACTCATTGAGTACCTTTGGTTTCACTGTGCTAAAATACCAAATTGACTCAGCTGCTTTGTTGATGGTTTAAATTTATACCAGAGGAATCTGAAGCAGCCATTTTCTTTGGTTTTAAGCTACCATTTGCACTGGTATCACAAACGAGCAGAAAATAATACAGCTAGCAGCATGATTAACTTTAGTGTTCTTGAGGTTGACTTTAAACACACAAACACAGATGTGGAGTTTATGGCCAAGCAACTCAATATGTGTCTCATCTGGTCAAATACAATTCTTCTAGAAGGCTTTTTTCTTGTCGGTTTGATTAACAGCAAACTAAAAATGAGCTTGAAGATGTTAATTTTGGAGAAGCCTTTCTTTTCCTCTGACAACATGTTGTAATAACATATATGTCACATTGAGCAACTTGGACTTTACAACTATAGTAAGTTTTAGTCATTCCTGTCACTTCAATTATTGGTTGCGGGAAGCTGAGTACGACAGTTAATCATGAGGATTGACAAAAATAAGGAGTCTTCGGTAAGGTGAAATACATTTTCAAACAATGATCAGCACTAAATGAGTAATCTGATGGGTGTATCTGAATTTTTGACAACCAATTATAATATTTATTATGAGCTGGTTTCAAATTTTACAAAATGAATGTAACCTGGATTCATGTTTTTATTAAAAATGTATGCCATTCATTCGGTCCCCAAAGAAGAAAAGTAAAATGATTAAGTAATGTACTCAATCCTTAAACCCCTTTGCCCCTGGTTTCTAATGACCATTGCATAATGGCAGTCATCGTAACAAACTGTTGCAGGTGTTAAATTACAGTTTCCCCTTTCATGCATTTATGTCTATCAATTCAAATTCTATCCAGCTCCAATGTCTCCACTGATTACTTTGTAATTGCCAAAGAGTGTGGCTGTTCTGTGCCTATCATCCAAATCACTGAAAGTAGAGACATGGGCTGGAAGCGAAGGAACTAGTTGTAAAAACAAAATCTTGACAATCAATCTATGCGTCCTTCTAAAAAAACATGTAACTACACTTTGGTTTTTACATGTAAATGTGGAAATGATTCTTCTTAGCTTTCGTATAGGCAAAAATGTGTGCTCAGCCTCTACTTTATAGCCATTGCAGTATGAAACTGTCATTTGACAAGTCATCTTCCAATTTCCAAAGAATACTTCATTGAAAAACAATTAACATCCAACAATCTGCTCAGAGTCTGTCTCACATGTCCAGTAATGAAATCACATTCCCAACACAGGACCCAGATTCTCCCCCAAAACAGGATAGTCTTACATTAAGGAAAAAAAACAAACAAATTAACTATGTTATAAAGTAGTAAAAACATTTCTCAAAACCAAAAGCTGGTGAACAAGCTGAAGAATAAAAGAATAAATCATCAGGAGTTCACAGAATATGAATATCTGGTATGTTGCAAAGCAAATACGTTATGTAATAGAGGCCGAAGGTAAAAGAAGCTACAAAAAGACATCAGAGATGTGCTCTTATTGCATTCTGTTAAATTTCAACATATGTTAAAGCAATCAGGCATAAAGTGATGTCTAGCAAAAAAAACAGATATTACTCATGATTTTAATTCCCATTTGTCTCCCAGGAGCTGTTTCACATCCACCAGTGCAACTTTTACTTCTTTTTCTGCTTTATTATTAACATGGAGCCAAATATATAAAATGTATCCCTGGACAAGATATGGACCTCTTCAATTTTAGTTGTGACTGTATGTGAGATAGTTGATTCATCATGCAGCACTTAACCAGTTGAGCCTTACTTTAAAAAATGCTGCTGCAGGCTAAGGATGGGGGTGTAACAAAGGATTTCATGCCTGCCTATGTAAAACGAAGCTTTCCTAAATCAAGATAAATGTAAGAACCATTAGACATTCTGATGGGACATCAAAAGAAAAGTTGATCTTTAGACATCAGAAAGAATCCTTTTAAACCACTTTTAAGAAGTTTTAGTGAGAAAACCAAATGAGCCATTTTCTTGATGGCAGTCTGAATGATTGAAACTGTGTCAGGCAGTCTTGTCACACTTTAACTGTATTTACAATCACAACACAGCAAAAAAAAAGTGTGGGTCATGTGATGGGAGTTATACCTCCAAAGTTAGGATTATGGGAGTACTAAATTTAGCCAACAGCTTTATCTAAAAAGAAAAAAAAGAAAAGAAAACGTAAACAACACCTGTACATCCCAAACACTACACAGGTACATCATCTGGCATACCACCTCAAACTCAGATTCAACCCGTAGCAGTGTTGAGCTCCATGTTACTGCCTGGCCAAAAAAGAAGGTTGCAAACAATTTTTTCTATAACTTTGACTCTGGCACACATTCACTGCAGCATTGCTTTGATAAGATTTATTTTCATTTCAGAGTCTGACCACTGCATAAAGAGTCATTTAGCAGATCCCAAATATTCTATTCTCTTAGACGGACATCCGGGACATTTTGACGTAATTACATAGCAACATAGCTCGCCATCTTAGCGTGGTGGGAACATACCCTAGCGACACTACAGAGGAGACATGGTAAAATCACATTGTACATCTATTTTTTTAAATAAAAAAGGGATTCAAGACCAAGTACCATTAAGTATACCGTTAAGTGGAGTCAGAAGAGTGACGTCGCTGAGCGGCGTCAACAGACGCCAAATACAATCGGACGTAATGGCGATGGTTACAAAGTTGTGGCAACCCAAGTCCAACTATACCTAATCCGGTGGCCTTTATTTTACATCCAGGTAAGTGCACATTCAGTGATATTCTATACATAATAATATATGAACTTAATAATAATCATTAGGGCTGCAGAGAACCCAAGACCTCTTAATTATAACGAGCCAGACCGGCTGTATTTAGGCTGTTAGCTAACAGTTAGCGGTTGCTAACAGCTAGCACAATAAACAATGGAAGAGATTGTCTTTTTAGCCTTGTTTCCTTTTTGCTTCTTGAGGTGTTTTTAATAAAATCTGGCTGTGCATCTTAGACCAACTCTGATCGTGTTATTCCACTTTTGGCCCTGCTAATAGATCGTACAACTATATACTCTCTGGAAGACATTAAAGACATTTTTTCAGCCCTACTTCCTACGGAACCATTCATCTGTAACAACAATGAAAAAAAATATTTGACCAGTTTCTCTTTTTAACAAAAAAAAAAAAAAAATGAGAATGTATAATGAGAATGTTGATCTTGATGAGATATTGATCTTATATTGAGAAACTGTAATGACAAGGTTTCTGGTTATACGGGACATGTTAAGCGTTAAAAACAAGGTTAATATAATTACAGTTAATTAGAATTAAAGTTTCTCGATATAATGAGATTAATATCTTTTTATATAAAGAAACTGTTTATTCGTTAAAGAAGCTGGTCCAGTATTTTTTTATGGTTTGGACGGCCAAACGCTTCCGTAACTTCCTTATATCATGTGATTTCATTTTCTGGTAGGTGACATTAATATGAAAAGCTCCTGTGGAATAAGTAAATCCAGATTTAGAGAATTTAAACCAACCTACAGTGAGCCAAGCATGTATAACTGAATGAAACTAGGGAGTTGTTTGCCACTAGACAAAGATGGTGCCTTCGGTGGCCATGACAAATACGTCATTGTGACGACATGCCATCCAAGAAAATGTGGGACTCAGATGTGGACTCTGTAGTCAATCCATGTGTGGAAATGATGTCTCATGCTCCGTGAACCACTTTTTCACAATTTGAGACCGACAAATAGAGGTATTCTCACCTTGGAACATTCCAGTGCCATCAGGGAAAAAAAAATTCCACCAACTGAATAACCTACTCATTCAGTATATTCAGGTAGTAAGCTGATTTCGTTCTTTGGACACATAATGCTGCTGAACCTAGACCGTGATATAGGTAGCACTCTCTACATTTAGTTTTACTTACATTACATTAAAAGCCAGAACGAAAGGTATAATTTGGAATAAATGGAAGCTTGTGTTGGTGCGCAAACATGCACTTCAAATAAAGTTGTGGTAAAACAGCAGCTGGTGTTATGTCAGACTGCATTTGACTTTATGCAGTTTTACTGACACTAATGAAGGGTGCAGGTGTTTTTCTGCTGGATATTATGGCTGTAAGGCAAAATGTGTTTGAAAACATTGATCGGGTAATACTGGTTTATTTTACCCAATTGTAAACCGATACAGAACAACCGTGCTCTTTCCAACACCTCAAAGGTCCATCAGGTCATAAAGGCATGATAAAAAAAATTCTCACCTGTTGTCTGATGGAAGCAAAGAAAGTAGCGCCAAAGATGACAGTTTCCTTCTCTCTGGCTGGGTTATGTTGTCCATGCGGTCGACCCACATCTCTATCACACTGCCCAATACCTGATCCATCTATCAATAAGACAGAAGGATTTACTTATGCATATTAGCTTAAATCAACTACTTCCCTTATTTCTCTGCTCCTCCCCGTAAATGGTGTGGTTATATTCTCAATTTTTACATTTTGAATATGCTCTTTTTTTTTTAAATAAAACAGGGTTTGACATTATAATTTAGTTAAAAGTATTTTTGCTTAGTTGATTATTTCTCCTGTTAATCTTCTCTTTTCCAATCTTTATTAGATAAAGAAACTACTGCAGCTATTGGTAATTCTCTCTTTAGTAGGGAGAATTAAAAAAAAAACAAAACAATAACATAAATAGTATCATCAGCTTCACACTAAATGAGAACATTTTATGTCCAAACGTATTTCAATGTGTTATATTTTGTGGCTCATTCCTTTCTGCCTCTTTGAGAATTATACATATTTTATAGCTACTTTACTGACACACATCTCAGACGCATCTGCAGAGACGGGTGGTGAGGTGACAGAAATGACGGTTCGCATTGAGCCTCACCTCCTGGTTGCATTCGGAAGCCATTTGTGTGAGCAAAGAGGAAAAGAAGCTGGAGTTCTGGAGCAGTACTCTGCCCATGATGCCGAGGTAGGTGGACATTACCACAGGATACCGCTGTAATTACACGCACACAATCATATTCACATACAAATAACATTTGAAATAACGTTTTCATATAAAACAGTTCGTTAAGTCTCCATCCATCCATCCATCTTCTACCGCTTATTCCCGAACAGAGTCGCAGGGGGGCTGGAGCCAATCCCAGCTAACAATGGGCGAGAGGCGGGGTACACCCTGGACAGGTTGCCAGCCTATCACAGGGCCACACATATAGACGAACAACCACACACACACACACTCACACCTATGGGCAATTTAGATTCCCCAATCAGCCTATCTCCAAGGTGCAGGTCTTGGGAGGAAGCCGGAGTACCTGGAGAGAACCTATGCTAACACGGGGAGAACATGCAAACTCCACACAGATAGGCCACCGCCCGAGCCGGGGATCGAACTGGCAACCTGCTTGCTCTGAGGCTACAGTGCTAACCACCTCACCACCGTGCAGCCCCCGACTTTAGTGTTGAACAGGTCCTGAAAAATTGGTCATAGTGGTCTTGAAAAGGTCTTGAAAACTCTGGGTCTGACACTATCTGGCCATGCAGCCTTGTTCTGGTTCAGTTTCATCAGTTGTTTAATGACTTGATTACAGGAGACAGAGAGTGGAGGTGGAGAGGGGGGCAGAGGGGGTTTCAGGAAATCCTGATGTGGAGGGAGATGAGGTTGTGTTCAGGTCATTGACTGAACTGCAGGGTGACAGAGTGGAGGTGTAACAGGAAAGCTGTAGGCTTGTGGGGCTAGCATGTAGGCTCATTTCAGCTAGCAGTTTGATGTCTCTTGTGCAGATCTTCTCTTTAACAGTGACATGTCCAGGATGACACAAACGTTGGTTAAACAGTAAGGCAACTCCACCTCCGATTAGTTTTCCCCTGAATTTTTTATTGCGGTCTGCACAGACCATCTTGAAGCGCAGTACAGATGCATTAAAGTCAGGGATATGTTCCGTTAGCACCTGGATCTCGTCAGTTTTGTTAGCTAGCAATCTAACGTTACCCATCACAACATTTGGAAAAAACGGTTTAAATCTCTCTGCCTGCATCCTTTTCTCTATCTTTTCAACTCAATTGGGATTTGAGGTGTTATTTTACTAATAATCTTGAATTTGGAGAGCATTATCAGTTGTTCTCGTTGCCATGGAGACTTACCATAACAAGTCTTAAAAGAGCAGAAAAAATATGCAGAAAGTGCCGCACTGCTTCTTACCAGTGTGAAAATTGACAGCCCATTTCCTAAAAAAGTCGCCTATATTAAAAAAAACACAAAAGAAGGAGCTCCTACAGTTTGCAGCCACCCCGCGACACATTCCAAAAAGCACAAAAGATGATGGAAAGATGGCAAATAAGTTTTAACTTAACCAATAATCACTACAATTTATTGACATTTATTTAAAAGAAAAGAAAAACATGAAACAATGTAAAGGGAAATGACCATTGCAAGGAATAATAGTGTTGAATGTGATTCAAATGGTTAAATGCAGCTTTAATAACATAAAACACCTTCACACGCTTTCTTTGAACTCTACATAACCTCAATACATATCAGTAAAAGATATAAATGTAAACTCACCTCACCGTCCACTATACCTCGGAAGACAGCTGGCAGCAGGGGCTGGAACATGTGGGCTCCCAGTATGGGGCTAACCTTTAAAGCTATTTCTACTACCTGCAGAGAGACAGGGAGAGGAAGGATGAGGGACACTCAGAAAAAGTAACAAAGAAAAACAGACAGGAAGGAGCCAGGAGGGAGGTGGAAATTGAGCATAAAGGTCAGGCATAAGACGGTGTAAAAGCAGTCAGGTATGCTTGGACTTCAGGAACAAAACTGAGTTAGAAGTGAGAATTATAAAAAAAATAAAAAATAAAAATGTGATCATCAGTTTGATCACTCAGTCAGGTGGTATACCTCAATGCTACTGTAAGCGTCAAGCTGCATCGCAGCGACTCAGATAAGAGAGTGTGGGGACTAAAGGAGTAGCTGAAACTCTTATTTCCTCTGTGATATGTTTTGGAAGCCACAAATAACCTTTATTGTTGGTAGGCTACCATATACCAGATGTTCGTCACTAATTCAGCTTAAGACTAAATTATACAGAAGAAAACAACCCACCTCCTGTGTAAGAACAGTGCCAAAGAAATGATTTTGCAAACATTACTTTAATATTCTGTGTGGACACAAATATGTCATTCTTAAATGTAATTTTTAAACCTGGGAAATAAACAAGTAAACCAATCTCCTGGGTGAATCATCATTAGGCAACAATTTTCTTACACAAATTTGGATCATGGGTCATCTTTCTATAAAAGCAGAGAAGAGGAGGTGCTCTGGTTATTTGCATTAATACAGAAATGAGTTGGTAGAAACAATGTCCTTGTATATATTTTAACAAGGTGGGAGTCCTGGTGTACAGTTTGATATCATCCATATAGAGGTCTCTGGTAGATGATTCACTACAGAATCGGTATCCATAAATGCTCTTTGCTGATCTGACTAAGCCTTTCAGAACAGCTGCAGGAAGAGGAAGTTTTCCTTCACGTACATCACACTCGATAGTAACTTATGTCTCTGCAGTTGTCTTCAGCACTCCTACTGTGTTCTTGCTGATGCGCCTTTCCAGTATCAGTGTGCGGGATTAAGTAGTAGACTTTGTTGTAGTTAATCCTGGCAGGGCACAGATTCGTGTGTGTGATCTTACAGTCATATCAAGCAGCTCTGTTAATCACTATGTGGTCTTTAACTTATGATGGTCTCACATAATTCAGATATAAGGTCCTAGCTTAATGGCAAGCCACTTAATGCCAAGGAAGAAACACAACATGGTAGGACAGGACAAATGTGCTATGTATGAATTTAACCTCTGCAAATGGAGAGAAAGTTGTGGGAGGGGGGCCCTATAAATTCTGTCATTACAGACTGGACAACAAACTAGATCAGTGTGGAAGAACTCTTTAACAACAATTACTCAGATATGTTTGTTGTTGGGACATCTGTGTGCTATGCAGACATTCTTGTTTAGTGTCTGCTAGCTAGCTCTTGTTTTCCGTGACAAAAGAATTAGTAGCAGCCAGATGTTCAGTAACACCACTAGGCTTTCCAAAGCTTAAGCTCTAGGGTCGCATGGCTATTCTGCTTAAACATTTACTTAAGCTCTGCAAATAGCACAAGTTTGCAATGGTGTGACAAGTAAAGGCACATGGGTGCACCGACATGTACGCACACTTAACATGGCCCAAAACATAAGCACTCATATACTAAGCTGAAAACTTTCATTATCTTTAAAAGGAAGCACATGGGAATGCCCAGGATACATCCAGCATTAACCTAACAATTGTCAGAGAAAACAGAATATACACCCAGTAGTTCACTTTTATATGCTGACTTACCATAAGAATATTTCGTGTGAATTGAACAGAAATGTGGGGGGGGGGGGGTGGGGGGGGTGGGGGCGGAGACGACATTTAGACTTTACCAAGTGCAACGTCAAAGAGCCCTGGAATTTGAGATTCTAAATTAAAACTAAAAATATATAAGTGCTGCTTACATTCTCACTGATGATAAAGTCTTTACAAAATATCTGTAGTCACCGCACTAATGGTTCAGTCAGTCAGAAAGTGATTTGGCATGTTATGAGCAGATAAATGGAGAGCTGTGAATGTGTGTAAGAGCACCAAATCAACTTTTGACAGGGACACAGTCAAGTTATTCTATTGGGTTCCTCTACAAACATAAATATGAGCAATAATGACAGATTTGCTCATAAATACAGGAACACCAGCAGTACACCAATATCCAAGGCTGCACTGAATACATAAAAATGTAGTAGGGTTGTAAAAATTGTTGCAATTTCAACGTCTCATAATAATGAAGCAACTCATAATAGATGCAGAAGCAATGGGCACATGTACAGAAAAGCATTAAGCAATTGTGGCTTATCGTGGAGGGAAGAAGGGGCAGATTTGCTAAAAAGCCAGATGCAGAATGAGGGGGGAATGTTATGAAAGAAGTGCAACAGACAAAGTTTCTAGGTTCAAATTGAAAGTACTTGTTAGAATAACATAGTACAGGGCACCTTTCGACACCTCAAAGACTCTCCGTTTCTCTGGACATAGCTACAAATGGTAAAGTTTGTCTTTACTATTTCAGTCTTAAAAAGCCAACAGATATTCTTTTCTATCTCCTATTCTGTTAATTTCTGAAATGTCAAAAACATTTTACAAAGCAGATACTTACCAAAATACGCACACAAAAATACTTAAATAAAAAGACATCCAAACATAAAGAACCCCTTATTAATCCTATAAAGCCAAATGTATAATATTTAGCATCGCTTTATGATAGGAACTGTTTTTAAACCCCAGTTGTACACCATTTAATACTTATATTAAAAAAAAAATATATATATATATATATATATATATATTCCATATTTTGTTAAAAGGTCAAATAAAGACATCGCATTTTAAAAATTGGACTTTTCTACACAGTGGTTCTTGGGGTGGGCTTTAAAGAATTAATAAAGATAACAAAATAGAAGTTATCTACACAAATATATAAATATTACATCATTGTCACAGCGCACTGTGTCAATAATGAGTGTGACTGCAGTTTGTTATTATTGGTATTCTGTTTTTTTTCTTTTTCAACTTGACTGAGAAAAATATTTTTACTTTTATATTGTAAATAAAATCAAATTTGACCGTAGGGGCCTAATGTGATTTTTGTTTTACACAAGAAATAAATGAAAGCTGCTGATATGTCCCACATCTTTTGAAATAATACTTTGATCTATATAATACTATTGATCAAATTTACTCAGACCGCAAGGCGGTGGGAGGAGAAACCGCCTGCCCGACCGGGACCCTTCCAGCTGGATACGTTCGGGACCCGTGGGCGAAATGGGGACCGATGTGTCTGGGGGTTCTCTCGGTTGAGGACGTAGAGGATTTATACATCTTCGGATTTATGATCACCGGGTTTCTCGTGTTTGGAGTGAGTGGATTCCTGGTGTGTTCCAAATTCCTGAAGCTTCTGTG
>JBAMHX010000013.1:10566119-10576347 GCA_037177515.1 Pseudomugil tenellus
ACTGGCTCAATGACAAATAATAAAGAAACTTCAGAATAGACCACCCCAAGTCTTCCAGTCCGATTTTGCTGCATCCTAGCATCATGACCACTAAAGTCCAGCCCCCATCTGGCATCCCCGTACATTGAATTGACAACAGAACCAAGTAACTAGCATAAGACACAATACAAACACAAACACCCAGACCTCCAGTAGCAACACTCATAAGCCAGCCTAAGCCCCGAGCATTGCCAACAGGAAAAGAGAAGCAGATTCAAATACCCTTGATCAATGGCGGCTTTCTATTTACATACACACACCTACACAATTTTATAGTTATTTGTGCAATCCTATTGGCAATGTTAGAGCATCGTTTAAGTACAGCTCAAGTTTTCATACCTGTGCTTGGTGCAAATCTATAAATCTAAGCAAATTTTCATAACAAACTACAGATATGATAACATGTCCTAAATGCATCTTACTAGAACGTGCATGTGACATCACTGAAAATATTACCATTATTATTTACATTTTCTGCTTTCTTGCCAGTAAAGTTTATCAAAAACATGCTACAAAGAAACATTCTTATCACAATTTGCTCAAAGACAGGGGGAAATATTTATCATGCAGAAACTGTATTAATGAGCTACTTAGATTGTTGCAATCTTGCAAACAAAACTGTAGCTTAAATTTAGGTGTTGCCACCAGACACTAGTGCTTGACTAGCACTTTTGTGTTCAATACAGAATAAAAGGCCCTACATCGGTGAGACCACACAAGTGTCTTAGTGCACTTTTAAAGGAATGGAGAACTGGTGTCACAGTTCTGTACTTCAACGTTGCACATTCTTGATTCTGCATTAGCTCAGTACTTTAGCTTGTCACTGAAATGAATGGTCTAACTGAGAAAGGGAACACTAAGCTAATTTTTTAGCTAGGCAGAAATCAGTACACAGATAAACCTTTATAAATTATGTTAACTTGCATGTGAGCCACCTCATGCAACCATTTATAAATAAGTTAGCAATGACAATATTGAACATAGCTTACTGACTGTCACAGATTAGTTCCATCTTGTAGCTGCAACCTTGAGCTCCTCTCTAAGCAGCCTTTGACTATTCACAACTAAACCAAACAAGCCAGCCTAATCCCATGTCCTTTAAGAAATTACTGCAGAGTTGCAGGGATGGTGTGACATTAACTTGGCTGTGTTGCTACATGTCACATGAATGCATTCAACATCATAATCCCTTGATGCTGGCATGATTTGCCATGAAAGCACAACAAAAGTGGTACTACTCTGCTGTTACGTCCTCTTTTACTGCCTCAGAGGTGGTTTTACCTTTGACACTCCCCTCATTTTGCCTTTGTCCTTTTATAAATCACACTAAACTGTAACAGAGGTGCATTAGTCTGTATGTGAACTGATGTGTGTATGTATTGTGCTATTTACAGTTAACAGTTGATATTCAGCTGGCCTCATTAACAAGAGGAATGAAAACATAAGCCTATGGAAAAAAGTCTAGAGGACAAACTTTGGAATACTGAACTTCTACACATAGAATTAGTTGGACTTCACTGTAAAGGCAGAATGAAGAGGTTACAGTACCTTAAGCACTTGAACCTGCCCTTCATTTGTAATGTCGCTCAGCAGATCACAAAAAGATCGACACAATGATTCTCCAAAGTTCTGAAAAAAAATTGAGAGAAATGCATACAATGATCATGAATAAATGAACAAATCTCTAAATTTGTGTAAAGATACATTAATTACGTGTGCGTGTCTTACCTGTAAGAACTCTGTGGCAGATAAGTAAATGTAAGCGTTGACAATCTGAAAACAGGTACGGAGGTTCTCTGAGCTCAACTCTAAAACAGAACAAGATGATGAAATTTAGCAATTTGCCCAAGATTGGTTGAATTGACGGACATCCAGATAAGTTGAACCGAGGTTTTAGTCCTCTTCGAAGGACCAAAAACTTCAAAGATGCAATAAATCAACCCAGCAGAACAAGCTTCACTAACCTGGAAGAAAGCTGCACAGCTACATAGCTGCTACAACAAACAGAGAAGTTGTGGAAAACCATTTAGACAAATTGTACCTTATTATTAAGCATGACCGGCATCATTATTTTCCTGGCATTTAGTTTATTCTGCTTTTTCTTTCATTTTTGTTTGACCTTTACTGTATAAATTCATGTCATCATAAAGCTCACAGATCAGTGCTGGAGGATACGTGAGGATTTTCTCAATGCACAATGTGGATTCAGTATTCTGATGCACTAGAGATCCAACAAAGCGTAAACTCAGAAGTAGTAAGTCATGAAGCTATGTTCAAATGGGATTAAAAAGGAAGCACAAAGCAAGCGTGGACAGAAATCTCAAGAGGACACCAGGGTCGGTTATAAATTTCAACACTAGCAGCCAGAGCATTTTATCATTACAAAAGAGGACATATGCTCTAACAAATCAAGTGCATCCTAAAAATTAATTAAATAAAAATACATTCTGAAAAGTTTACGGTAATGTATCAAGAAAGAAACCCCCTTGAGGTAACACACCAAATTTGGACCAGGCAGGTAAACACTGGCTGATTAACTGCACATGTTTGACTTCTGGGTGGTAAGTGTGTTTACATGCAGCAGCTAAGGCCATAATAGTAATATAGCTTTACAGTACATACCAATGGCCTCTTGAACCATCTGTTTTGTAGTATCAGATCCAGGGGTGATGGCAAAAAAAAAAAAAAAAAATTACTGAGCCTGAACGTTTTTAAGGTGGTCCCCAAAGAACTGATATAAAATTTTGGCACAACATTGATGTTTAGAAAATATGACACCTGTCCCCACATTAATGTTCTGTTGAATCCATATCAATATCGAACCTACGTTAAAAGATGTTTTCCTCCTTGCTTAAAGCAAGAACATTGCACACTTTTAAAATGTGATCAATGATTAATATTTAGTCATTTTGATAAAAAAAAAAAAAAAAAAATCAGGACTAATATTCCAAACTTTGTATCTAATATTCCATGACTTTATATCTAAACTAGAAATTGAGGCAATAGAGGCATTTTGGGGGAAAACAACATAAAATCCCCAACACTCCATTCAAGGATATAAATACAGTTTTAAACTGCTCCTAGGTCATCAGAAGACACAGCAACGTAAAATTGTTTGTCATCAGCATAGGTGTAAAAATCAATGCCATGCCTCCTGATGACATACCCAAGAGGCAGCATGTACATATTAAAAAGAAAAGATAGGGGTCCAAATGTAGCCATTTAAAAAAATGAACAACTGCTTGACAGGCTTAGAAGTGAAAATATGAGGTGAAAAATCAGACATTCATGTGTTGCAAGAAAGGTATAACATGAGAGTTGAGTTTTGAAATATAGAGGAGTATGTTTACACAGAGACAAATGAGAAACAAGAAGACAACAGAGGAGACCAAAACAAAAAAGTCTTCTGAATAGATAGGGACACACACTTTCATGCAAATGACTACAAGATTTACAAACTTCCCTGTGTAATACATTGTTTTACTGCACTCTGAGCTGTTGGTAGCTGGTAGTACAGCCACTTGCCATTATCAACCTAATCCTGTTCTCCAAACTTTAAAAAAAGCTGAGAATATATACTGTAAAGGATCTAAACCTGAATTAACAACAAAGCTGCTCATCAAAGCCGTATGTAAAAAGTTGCCAGAGTCCAGTCTGATCGTGCTAGTACATAAAAGCCATATAATGTTTATCTATAATAAGATAATGAGGACAATGTATGCAGCCATCTGTTACTTGGTCAAGTAATTAATGTATTCCATTACCTCTTTACTCAGCACATCAGCTTAAATGAATATTCAACACAACACACATAGTAAGCTGCCAAATTACAGAAAAATACAGAGTGCACGCAAATACGATGGAGCAAAATGATAGGTTTTTTAAAAAAAACTAATAAGTGTGCAAAATACAGGAGAAACAAAAACAATGTAATGTGACACTATTGTACACTGACATTGCATGTAGCATACTGAGGCATGGATAATGGACTGCTGAGCATTTTAAGAGAAAAGATGAAAGCTTAATGGCCAGAAACTCTGGTCACACTATTCCTTTTCTCAAAAGGAGAGGCTAAAGTAATAGATGGATTGGTTGAAATTGAGTAAGAAAAGACATATTTACTGCAGACGGAAGGCACAACAGGCCGGTGGTACTGCAGAAGAGTTGCACAAATTACCTGAAAGATGTTATCAGGAGAAACTTGGTGCATTTGTTGATAGAATTTACATCCATGAACAGAGTCTATTGTAATACTTAGAACATCTGTCAATAGAGAAACTATACAAATATAAAATATACATCTGACCACAAATTCTTACAATTCAGGGAAAGCACAATTTCTGGCAAATCATGCAATAAGTTGAGCATTTTAAAAATGGTAAAAAAAAATACTGGTAAGAGATACCATTTTTGTTTTTTTCTCAGTCTTGAAATATTTTAAGACTGGAATAGTTCACATTTGCCACAAAACATGTTTCTTTCCTGTGATAAAACGTGCAAAAACAGGAGCAAAGAAGGTCTACACAGCTGTTTTACAAGCACCATACAAAGATCTTTCTAAAGATATTAATCCAAAAAGAAACTACAACATCAACTGTATAGAATCACAAAGCCTTTATTCAATAAATCAAAAAAATAAATTCAGTGTATATTTTTTCTAAAATGTGTTTTTCATTTAATTAAAATACGCCGCCACAATTAACCTAAAAACATACATATATAGGTAATTTTAATTCTGCACATTCTGTCTATTGTGTAAAATTTTGCCTAATATTTCCAATAAAATTACATTCATTAAAATATACTTAAATTGGACTTTTCCATGTTATTGTATGATATGTTCACTTCAATTGAAAAGTTATTTCTTCAAACTAAAAGTAACCCCCAATAACAGGATCATTTAAAGCACTGATGGCTTCATCTGCAACAGCTTCACATCTGCAACAGCGACAGCTGATCGACTTCTCTGATATTGCTTTGAGCTGAGATGCCACAAGTTAGTCCCCAAAGGCTCAGATTGGCACGAACATGTAAGGGGGCCTTTATGAGTCAGCTAAGAGCGACAACACTTGAGGCAGAGTTAAAAGGCTACTCCAGTTCAGATACAAGGAAAACTACAAGGCTGTACTAAAAATCTGATATAAGGAAAAATCTGGAAATTAAATGCTATCTTGGGAAAATAAGCTTGGGTAAAAAAAAAAAATAAAGCATGTGTACTTAGTTATTATACTATTCCAGCTAAGACCGAGAAAAATGTGGAATTCAGTCATCATGAATCTTTTCTCAGTGTCAGAAAGGATGGGTTATTTTGTTACAGTACATATCTATCAGCAAAGGAGAATTTGTGGGAGCACTTACACCAGTCTTTTTGTGTAGAATCCATGTTTATTTGCTTGGAAAGCTTAGTTTGGGGAACTTTAAAGAGCTAGCAGGGTTATTTGCTGGAAAGGCAGAATGCATGAAATGAACAGCAAGCATTTTATTATTGAAGAATGACAAATATCAGCATTTTATCTAGATGACCTCAAAGTAATATTACAAACCAGTAATATTTGCTTGACAATTGCAATGCAGTGAGGTATTACAAAATAGGGACCCCTTGGGATTGTTTTAATGAACCAACTATAGCAAAGCTTAAGCTCTTGTTTTTTAACTGTTTTCTACATCAGGGGGATGCTAGAATTTTGGACTCTAAATGCAACTTACTGGTGTCAGACTGACTTGCTTATCTTAGCTCACTTACCAATCAAATATGAGAGCTACCTGGTTTTGCTGTACAATTAATTAGTTTCTGATCTGCTTAGCCTAGCATAAGCAGTTATTCCGACTTCAAATTTACTTAATATTGGTAAAACTGTGGGAAGACATGTCAAAGTGGGGCTGAAAATATACACCTGAAATAGAGAAAGCAATGGAAATTGCAACAATTGAGAAATGTACCCAAGCTGCCAGTACATTTGGACAGTTTAAGCACTACCCCAATGTTGAGACTAAGGGCCAATGAAACGTATCGCCAGCAGATGCAGTAGCAAAGCTGATGAGTGAAACAGCATTATCTGGGAGGCCATTCATCGCTTTTAATAGTTTAGCACCTGGCAAGTTCCAAGGGCAATAGCTAATTAGTCCCATGACCATAGCATATGGCACATAAATGGCAATTTTCCTCAGCAGGTTAAGATAGTCTAATGCTAGGCTTATTCATAGTCTTTCATTATTCAAGTCTTATTCATAACAAAAACAAATATTTGCCTTATACACTGTTTGACACACAGGCTAAATAATTGGATGCTAATTGCAAAGGGAAAGTATGTGCCACACAAACACACGAGCAGTGCTCAGCCTTTTCCGCCTTGCACAAAGGAGCAGGTATAGGTCTTGCTGATGGTTTGAGGACCTTCTACGACCCTATCCAGCTCTTCGGGAATAACCACCAGTCTCCTGAAATTTCCTCCATAATCTGGAGATTGTGCTGGGAGACACCTTAAACCTTCTTGCTGCAGCCCATGTGGATGTGCTGTCCTGGAGAAGTTCGACAACCTGTGCAACTTCTGCAGGGTTAAAGATTCGCCTCATACTGCCAGTACAGATAATTATTCAAGCCAAAACCAGCACAAATGAAAAATCAGCCAAAAAAGATCAAGAGGGAGAAACTTGAAATGACCTCCACATGTAAAACTAGTCCTGTTTTGAGGGTTTTCTAATTGTTGCCACTGTGGTGCACCTGTTGTTAATTGCATGAACACAAATACAGCTGAAAGTGATTAACGATGCCCTCAACTGCTTAACCAACCAGAAAATTATCAGACGCGTTTAACTGATTTCATGCCAGGCCCAATAAAAAAAAGTGCCCCTTTAATTTTTGTGAGCAGTGTGTATATATCTATATATATATCTATATATATATATCCACCAAGAAATTTTCACATTTGTAAGGTAAACACATGAGTAACATGAGCTTCAGAGCCTTGACCATACACATTTATCGTACTTTAGTCATTTAAACTTTTGAGGGTGAGAGAAATTAATTAGTCTCCCAATGAAGCACACTTCATCTCCAGTCCAATAAAGTCCAAATGTAAATATCTATTTTCAATATTATAATTATAATTATTATATTATAATTATATTAGAATTATAGGACTTGTGAATTAGTGCCATGTTTGCAGAGGTAATTTGCATACTAGAATGCATTAACTAAGTTGTGAGTCGTGTTAGAATAGAAGAAAAGGGGTAATAGTTGATGCCAGAAAAAGTCTCTTGAAAAAAAAAACTTTAGACACTAAAAATTTGGTTCAATTACAAATTGAATGCCTTGCTCAACATTAAATGAGGCAAACTATGGTTTGTAATAGATTACACTCATTGACTTATTGTAAGCCAAAATGCAATGATTCTCTATGTCTAATTTACTCATTATCACTCAATTTATCTGCATTTAAAGGTAATGTTTAGAAAATATGAGAAAAGCCACAGCATGTCGCTAAATCAGAAGAGACTCTTTTGCCAAAAACGATAAATGCAATTAAATTTTCACAAAGAACTGCCAAGGGAAACCCAATTACTCTCAATGCACAAGCACACACATGGTGTCATAATCAACTAGTCACAAAAACAGCTGCTAAGACACTGATTTAGATCATTCACAGCATCCTTCATTGCCCATGGCATATGCTGCATATCTGCTTCAGTTATCAACCTTTAGAGAAATGTTAGTGTGATGACACTACTTACAATGTTTGTTGGGGTAATGCTAGGATATATTGTCATCTTTAAAACAAAATTTTGCTTATGAATGTGCAAGAAGCTAAATGTAACATGTGTCAAAATCTGCACTGATTTGCTGTGAGCACCATTTGCATTTGCTGAGATCATCCCGTCAACTACAGAAAGCTTAAAAATCAGTAAAGTCCCTAGGATGAAAATGCAAAAAGTATTAACTTGAAAGTGATAGAAAAAGGTAAATAAAATCCTATGAGGATGCCATCAACAGAGACCTCAGATACAGCAGCAAAGTGGGTAAGAAATTCCCCTGGTGTTTGGTCTGAAGAAATCTTTGAAGTCATGGATGAGTAATCACGCTTGAAGGAAGCAATGAAGTGGCAAAAATCAGCTTTACAAGAAAACCTCCCATGTATAAAATGACTGCTATGATGAGAGTTCAGAAAAAAAAACCCTTATGTTGCGCAAAGAAAAATAAATAAAACAAAGACTGCAAACACTGAAGTTTTGCAATCTTGTGATGCAATAGCAGCTCAAGGATACACTGGGCATATAAAGATAAGAAGAATTCAAGAGTAAGAAAACAACCAGGGTTCACAATACCGCAGTTTACTTTAACTACAACAAATATTGAAAGATAAACTTTGAAATATATTGGATAATTGGATCAGTTTTCTATCTCTGCACCAAATATTGCCAAAAACATTCACTGTCAGAGGGCTACAATCAAAGTCGTTACCTTGAGTTGAGCCTGAAATAAAAAGGTTATCCTCTAATGGAAATACCTAGATTGACCTATGAAACAAATTAGCTGAGCAATTAAGAATAAAAGCTTTCACACTCCCCTCATGGTGGTGGGGGGGGGGGAGTTATTTGAGGAGTCCTTGGCAGCAACAGTTATCGAATATAGGATGGCTGAATGTATTTGGCTAAAGGATTGGTTTACGGAAACGTAGGCGGCAGAATTTTAAATCAGGTGCAGATTATGGCGGGACCTGTCAGCTAAAGCGGCAGCAGTGATGCAAAGGTCATTTTTGGTGCTGAGAAGTTGATGAAAGCCATATCGGAACTGTGCGTACACGTTATTGAGAGAAAGGTGGTTCTCTTTCAACATTCGTTTCTGTATCTCACTATGGGACACGCCCAAAGACGCTCTCCCCAGAAGCCATTTTACATTACGCCAGTCTTGACTCGATGTCAGAAGTCACATCTGATCCCAGGGGAGGAGCTTCCTCCCACTATAGCCACATTGATGTGTGACATCACGTTTACCTGCTCATTGACCTGGTTTCAGGCTGGCGGCAGAAAGACACATCCGCCACTGCCATTGTACACATTAACCAGAGCGAAGGGTCATCTATTTTTACAGTTTGTAAACAAAGATTATGCCGAGTTCGGGTTGTGCAGTAGGTTGCAAAAACAGAGCATTATGAGCGTGTTGTCTTTCCGCTAATCATCATAGGCTTGTTCTTAAACTCGTGCGAGTTGCCTCTCAGCGGAAAGGGTGAAAGCACTTCAGGCTTGTCTGGCTCTTTTCAGCAGGGAGACAAACTGAAATTCAGACTGTGGCTGTGTTCCAGTCCATGCACATGCACGGAATCAAAGTGTACTTAGGGTCCACACTTCAGCTTTGTAATACCACTTAAGTTAATATCTTAAGAAACGATATGAAACTGTTTAGATTTTAATTGTGTGTTATTGATATTAAATTAAAAAAGCATGTACTCACAGATGGGGAGACTGGCTGCCAAGGCAGATGAGGTCCAAAATACAGCCTTTTGTATAGGTGGAAACTGTTACTCCTAAACTGAAGTAGCTACAACCTAAAACCCTTTGGACTGGATAAAATATTGGTGAGATATCTATTAGTATTGGGATTGTGCATATGCAAAACCACCATACAGCATTATAGTTGGTTAGACTGTGCTCTAATAAACAGATCATAGTTTGTGAGACTGAAGGGTTGTGTGTCAGAAGGTGGTTGGCAGCAGATATACTCTGAGGTACTGATACTATGAGGTACTGTAGTCTCATCTTTTTCTCTTCAAACTGTACACCTTAGAGTAAAAAAAAAAAGCATTCCCAATTCCTGTCATCTGCAAAAGTACTCTGATGACTCTGCAGTTGTGGATTGTATCTGGGAAGAACAGAAGGATGAGTACAGAGAACTAGTCAGTCGATTTTTAGAACGGAGCAGAACCAATCGCCTCATATTCAAAACAAATTAAACTAAAAGGAGAAAAAGCAGGAAATGGAACAAAACCAAAGCACTATTTACACCTTCTTTTTGGTGTCCCCCACAAATCCCTCCATGAGCTCCAGCTGGTTCAGAACTCAGCAGCCCGTATTATCACCAGGATCCCCTCTTTTCACCATATCACCCCCATCCTCCAGCTCCCAGTCAAATTCCGGATCATATTCAAAATCCTCCTTATAACCTTTAAGGCTATCCATAACCTTCCCCCCCCTA
>JBAMHX010000013.1:10576447-10591119 GCA_037177515.1 Pseudomugil tenellus
CTTGTGCTCTCTTTTATTTTATTACATGTATTGTAAAGTGTCCTTGAGTGACCTGAAAGGCGCTTTTAAATAAAATGAATTATTATTATTATTATTATTACCATAGGACAAGTGGGGCAGAAAAAAGTAGAGAGTAGATTCTGCCTCTTAGGATGCAAAAAGTATTGAATGTCTACACTAAAATGTTGCCTATCTTCTAAAAGTCTGTTATGGAAAATGCATTCAGCTTTACATGAATCTGTTGGGAAAGCAGCATCAGAAACTGAACAAACTGATCAGGAAGACTGGTTTTCTGTGAGAAAAAAACGTATGCTACTGGAGCCGTTTGTCCCGAGAACAACGCACATGAAGCTGACTATAATAGACAATTCTTCACATTTTCAATCCAGCAAAGAAGCAAAAGAGGTTGTGTGAGAGGCTTCATCAAGTTTACTGTGAGATAGAAATGTATGAGAGGTCATTCCTGCCAGCAGCCATAATTTTGAGAGAACAGCTTTCTACAAATGTATAAGATAAACAACAACAACAACAGACAATTAATCAAAGTACAACTGAGTACTAGTCAAGTGATTGCTGTAGTCCTTGAGACAAGTCTGTCTTAAGAAAAGAAAAAAACATGGTTAGAATAATTAACATATAACCATATTTTTGTTTCTTTTTTTTCTTAATAGGAACCAGTCTTTTGCGTTGTAATGTTTCTGTTATGTTTCATTAGTGAAATGCTGCAAAAAATAAAAAAAATAATGGTTGCCAGAATATACAGGAATGACTCCACTATTGAACCTTTACGCGCTTGCAGACTTCACAAACCAATAAAAAGGATGCAAGATGCTAAGTAGCTTCTTATACTATATCCATACTTTAAAGAGTTAAAACGCTGTGAACCCCATGTGCTCCTTTGAGTAACCCGAGTAAGTCAGTGCAGCACATAAATGGAAACTTGTCATCGTTCAGAGCATAGTGACAGTGAAACCAAGCGTAACGCGAGTCTAACAATTTAGCCGCAGCAAGGCTCCTGATATTCTAATTAGGGAATTTGCTGCTCCAGTTTAGCAGTGATGGAACAGGGCTCGTTATCACACAGACCAGGCCACATACCTGGCAAGCGGCAACATTCTCTTCAGCCCAACTCTGTCAATGGCTCACATCCCTCAACGACTCTCCGTGGACTAAATAAATGAACCACCTTATGTTCAAGTGAAAGCCAGCCAGAGATAATGATTGGTTGAGGTTTTTTTTTTTTTTAAAAAAAAAAAGATTAAGGTCAAGTTACTTCTATGATTTTCTTGTTAATACACGAAAAAAGAAAAGTAAGAAATGGGGAAAAATGTGCAAATGATTTAGCTGCCATGATATTTGAGCTCACAGATGCATTTCTAAACTCTCTTGATAATCTATTTTGACCAGCAGTCAAGGCTCTTCCAAGCTTTCATCAGACATTTTGACTTTTATCCTAAAGACCTAGTGACAAACTAGCAAAATTCTATATAATTAGTGTACAGTTTTGTTACCTTAAGAACAATGTGTGTTTCACAGTATTATGAGACCAATACAGGGAAAGGCAACAAAGTTTGGAAAGAATACCAAGTGTTGACAAAAATGTGTTTGATTGATGATTTCTCACTATTAGTGATATAAACTTGTGCTGTATTATATATTATTGGCGTGTTTTGGGGATTTTACCCAAGGGTTGGCTGCGTGGCTCATTCCGAAATGCACTACCCTTATGAGTTATATCTTTTTTGCAAAGATAACTTGCTTTCCAAAATGTATTTTACAATAGAAACTGCAATTAGTAAAGTGAAGAAATAAAAGATTAAAAAATTAACTTGCATAACTTCAGCTCATTTTAACATAAAAACCATTCTGAGAAAATGGTGAATGGCGTTCACTTATATAGAGCTTTATTTTAATTTCTCGAAGACCAAAGTGCTTTAGATCCTACTATCCACCTAATCACAAACACACTAACACACTGATGGGACTAGAGCTGCCATGCAACTAGGGGTGCAGTGTCTTGCGCAAGGACACTTTGACATGCACACTTCAGATGGAGTGAGAACCGAACCCATGACTCACCCATCAGAAGTTGGCCACACTACAGCTGTGGCACAGCCGCCCAGAAAAGTCAAGCTTTGTTTTACACATTACTTTGGCCGTTTTTCAACCAAGCGGGTTCCAGGGCTAGTTCAGAGAAAGACAGAATTTTAGATTTTCAACCGCCAATACTCTGGTGCCTGGCTCTCAAAACTGGTTCAATCCTGGCCCCAACTCTTTGCTGGGCCAGTGTTGCGAACCACCTCACGTTGCCTGCGTCTGCAGCTGGGGGTGGGGTTACCGTAGAGTTTAAGCAAGGATCAACATTATACCGCTGTGGAGTTCATGGCGCTGGTTGTTTAGTTCCGTTCATCGTGATGAAATTCAGGATGTGAAGGTCCCTGATAGCTGCTGTGTCCCAGCTTCCTTCTCTGGTTTGTTATTTATTTAAAACTTTAAGCTGCTGCTCCATGTTCATTGGCTTCACTTGTTTTGTTTTTTTTTTACACTCGCCACACTTCCTCCTTTTCTCACGCTGTCCTCTCCTACATCTATGGCGAGTGAATGTCTGCTTTGCCGAAGTCACACGACAACAAACCACCCAAAAGAAACCCAGGTGAATGGAACTTAACTGGTGCCATGAACTCTGTCACGGTAGAGTTAAACCTCTTGTGCATGGTAGAAGATGCCATGCAGGAAGGTCAAAACACCAACAACACTGAATCTGGTAAGTGTTACTGTCTTCTAATGTTAATCATATGCAACGGGGTGGATGGTGGTGTGTGTGTGTGTGTGTGTGTGTGTGTGTGTGTGTGCGTCTTTGTGGTGGTGGAAGGTGATATTACGCAGACAAACATGTTTTAATTGCATAACAACGCAGAACCGACTAGGCTCTCAGTCGGTCGAAAACAAAACCAGATCTTGGGAAGCCACAAAGTTGAACCAGCTAAGCTCTAGCTCTAGCCCCCGCACAAGTTGTTCTTTGGTCGAAAAATGCCTTTTTAGTATTGGAGGAGGCACCTGAGAAAACGGACACTGACTGGATCAGAAGTTCAACATATCCTAATGGAACACAGATCTGTAAGACTAACACTTATAAGATTAAGATGAATTAGTGTCTTTTGTGGAGGCAGGAAAAAAAATCAAATAAAATCATGCAAACCATCACAGTTGTGGCTGTCATGGTTTGCATGAAAGCAACAACTAAATGTTGAAAATGCAGTACAGAGCTACTGGATGCTACTCCAAAATGATCAGAACTAAAAATGAAGGTGATATTTATGTAAAAGTCCTTTAGCAGCCAATAGCTCTGGAGTTGTTTTCAAACATGCAAAGCAATCAGGAAATTTCTAGACATGCTTCTGAAGGGCTAGATTTCAGTTTACACAAGTTTACACAGATTATCCAGCCAGCTCTAGTGATAAATGAGTAAGCCCTAATTTGCAGGAGCTAATTTTAAAAAAGCATTTGTGACCAGTGAATGAGCTCCTGCTGATCCTGATTCATGTACTTTACTTTTAGCCTGTATGTTGTATTCAAACCTATTCTTAATTGGAGGTGTATTCTCTATATTAAATTTCAGTTTAATTGGTTTTATTAGTTTTTTCCTTGTTACACATTGACATTTATTTAAAGGACTTTGGCTAAGGCAAATGTACTCTATAAATAAACTCAAACTTGAATGAATAAACTTTGATACAAAAACAGTCATCAAGCCAAACAAAGGGAAAATTCTATCACAAGTCCTTTGCGATGTGCTGTAAGCAGATCCAAAAGATACAGTGAGGAATATCAGTATGTGTACAACCTGTGAAATTGCAAGTTCACCCACTTAGAAGTTATGGAGAGGTCTGAATTTTTCCTTGTAGGTTAATTTTCACTGTTAGACACAGAATCTAAGGAAAATAATCCAGCACTGGAGTATTTCTTGTTGCGAGACTGTGTCACCACAACATCTTGTAGGGCTGCTCGATTATGGCAAAACTTATAATTCTGATTATTTTGACTGAAATTTAGATTGATTATTTAACACAGTTGTCCATTAATTTTATTAACATAAATTTATTTCCCAACTGTTAAGTTCCCGCCACACTTAACACTGGATTAAAAGCCTTCTAGATAGGCTAAGAATGCCCCGAGCTCACCTTAGTTCAACCAAACAGTAGACTACTCTTAGCAATTTACCACATCAAGTGTTGTTGTGAGGTTCTTCAAGTACCGACACTGTTCTAAAGGTTAACAGATGCCTTCCAGTCTTCCAGATAGTCAATATAATGCTGGCTGAGTTCTGGGATCTGGGCTTGTCAAGTGACTTTCATTTGCAAACAGGCACCTCGCTTAAATTGCTACTGAAAACTTGAATTGTGAGGGTGCAAATAATTAGACTGTTTTATTTTTATGATTGGTGAAAACCCAGATTGTAACTGATATTGAAATTCGATTAATTGCCCAGCCCTAGCATCTTGGCAGGGATTATTCCCCACATTCCTTGGATCTTTCAAGTAAAAATCTGAAAATTACCATCAGAGCCATGTGGAAACCAGTCACTGTTTTGTACCCCCTTGAATTACTTCAAAGTAAACAAAAAACTGGTTTATTCAAGGGGGAAAACAAACTTTGAAAGCTATCAAATATCGATGCACCATGATGCAAATGTGGCAGGTGACCTACCAATAACTGACTTTCCATTATCTGTGGAAAGGACACTCAAGCATTTGTCTGATGATTCCCTGATGAGGACTGCTGCTAGCATACATGTTACTAGTATAAGGTAAGTTTATATTTTCTATTTGCATACAACACCTATGCTAGCAATTTGAAAGCTGAAAATGACATATTTTGACATATATTTGGTGTGTAGAGTAAAATTGTTTCACTAAATGCAATAAAGACCTCCAAAGAACATATTTACATTCGCTCTTCAATGGGGACAAATCTATGCTGTCAAGTTGTCGTGCAAAATTATTTAGCAGCAGCAACCTCACTGCATCCTGTTATTAGTGTCTCTATGATGACAGTTCGAAGAAAACCAACAAGCCAGAGATAATTTTTCCCCATTCCCAAGATGAGGAGTTGGTGCAACAAGCCTCTTTTCCAGCAGTGTCAAAAATGGGATGAAATGTGTGGCTATGAGTGACTAAGCAGTTAATAACCACTATGACAGATTAAAGAAATATTTGGGGGCTTAAAATAATCTTAGACACAGAGGCACATTTAATCGTGAAAAGATAAGTTTGTCTTCGTGACATGACACTGCATGTATTAAAGGAGGTAAATGGAATGTAAAAGCAGCATCAGAGCGTGCAAAATCTCACCAAACACTGAAAGGTCTGGCTGAAAAATCTTAAATCAAGTCCGTACCTTTCTAATAGCTTTACAATAAAGCAAAAATAGCTGGGAAGAGGAATAAATATTCAAATGTTGCATGCATCCATTTTTTTTATTCCCATAAGACATGTTCAAATCATATTTGGATATTCTCAAATAAAATTGAAAAGAGACAGAGAAAAGAAAAGTAACTCATAGTGTTTTGCTTTCATGTCAGACCACAAGATGAAGCATTATTGTACAAAAACTACATTTATAGCAGTCTAACAGCTTACTGTGACAAATATGGAAGTTGCAACTTTAATATTTTGATTGACAGGTCTTATAACGCCAACAGCTGGTAAACTGAGCTCAATAAAATAACTCTGATCATTGACATGCAGATTAGTGGACAATGTGCTTGAAATACTCTTTCACATAGTGATGTGTCATTAAAAATACAGTATCATAAATCGTAAAAGTTCAACAAAGGCCACTTTTTAAATTTTAACATTTTACCTTCTACCATCCAAGGAGCCAGTATTTAGCAACCATAGCAGGAAACGGATTGGTTTGAACTTTTGTGTTGTGGTCAGAGGCAGACAGCCTGAAGCCCGATGGCTCATGATTACAATCTCACAAATTTAGCTAAAAGATGGCTACATCTCACTTGAACGGGAAGAACGCTTTGGTGTGCATGCAAATAGCAAATAAAGGAATTGACCTAAGCAGAGTGAAAGCTCTCCAAGTGTCCAAGTCCATACAGTACATTAATCCAACCCGGAATCTTTTAAACTTCCCACCATCTTGTGACTCTCGTTTCCCACAATTATAGTAGGTTACTCCTCCTCCATGCTATTGTCAGAGACACATAAATCAGTCATTTGGCTGCTGCTGCTGATGATGATGATTGGCAATCATAGAAAACATTTTGCAGACCTCAACAAATGTGTTATTTTTTCTTGTTAACTTCTTTCTTTACATGAATAAATAAATAAATAAATCTTTCAGAAATGTCGCCGTCTTTATTGAGGATTGATTTAGTAATCCCCAGCCCCTCCCCCTCGAGCCACATAGGCTGCATTGAATTTCATCCTTTTTTGCAAAGGCTTCTCAGTTGTATTATTTTTCTTAAATCACCTTTCTGTCTCTGTGAAATTTACAAATTGTGTTTAAATGTTGACATGACTGAAGGTGATGCTCTGCAGAAAATAAATACATAAATTATAGCTGTTTATTTGCCTGCTTCTTTTCAGCACAAGATAACCCCCTCCTTTATCTTTTCATCCATCCAGGTCTAAGGATAATACATAACCTCTCCTTTAGACCACGTTTTCATTCCACATTTTCCAGCCATCACCTCTTAATACATTTTCATCCGATGCCTCCTTGTTATGCTCCATCAAGCTCTCCCTTTTCTTGATCCTCTTAATTCCCTCCCCCACCATTATGCCAATCCATGACCATTTTCCATAGCCCTTTGCTTTGATATTTTACAAATTCCCAATCTGCACAATAAGTTATAAAATGCTACAGCGAGTCAATCAGACCACATGACTGCTTGTATTAATCTAACTCATTCGTTATGTGTGGAGACACTAAATCAGCACTGTTCCTCATCACGCTGAAGGCCGCACACACAAAACAGCATGTGAGGTGTCCCGATGCTTTGGGCTTGTGATAAATCACCCAGCCAGCTCAATTCAATCTGCAACCCCTCACAGCCGCCTACAGATGTAGAGTAGTGGCTTGGATAGCTTGAGGGGACTACAAACTGCCACAACTGTGATCTTCACAAGCTACAATAGCCTGAGGTAATGAAGCTGTGAAAATTAAGTATGTCGTAGGGAATTTTACCAAGTTTATTGCTGGTTTAGTTTATCATTTTGTGTAGCTACAATTTTCTGTGTTTGTGGTGAAATCAAATTATCCTAAATATTGTATAGTCTCATCATACCTCATATTGATTAATCTTACCGATTCTGTTTAGATGCCTCAAAATAGCTTCAAAGTATTTGGTGGAAGGAAAAACATAACAGGGATAAAAAAAAAAAATGTTTTCTCACACACAACTGGTGAAACAAAGAAATCTCATGCAAGCTTACCGAGCAGAGCAGACATATTCTGGAAAATTCTAAGTAGCTCTGGGGTGATGGCTGGGCTGTTCTCCAAAGTCACCAACCTACACAATGTGAGGGAGTGAAAGAGGAGAGCATGCAGATGGGGGAAGTAAGACAAAAGACAAGTGGGAGAAAACACACAGGAAATGATAAAACAGGAAATGGGATAGGTTGCCAGAAAATGGAAGAGAAGACATAGATTAGAGGTGGCAAAAGAAAATGGGATGGGATACAACAGGACACATTACAGAGACAACAAGGACAGAGAAAGTATTGGAATTACAAAGGTGGATGAGCACAATGCATGGTGAGGAAGGTGGACAGCAAAGAGGGAAAAAGAGACAAAAGTAGAAAAGGAAACTAATGTTAGCGTTCTGTTCAGTGTCACAAAGAATCAAACTAAAAGAAATAGATAATATACATCTTAAATCTATCTGACGGTATTTGTAGCTTTCACATTTTGTTCTAAAACAAAGGTAAAAAAAATACATTTAAGAATTGCTACTGACAAGTCAAACTACATAATTTAGCGTAGAAGTCTGTCTGGATGGCTTATCGAAATGAAAGTAAGAAGCAGCAGTCTCAGGTAAGCATGTTGGATGTTAATGTTCAGGACAATCCAAAAAAAAAAAAAAGGAATCAGAAGCAGATTACTTGGTTACATCCTGTAGAGCAAAAAAGGCTTTCAATGAGAGTATTGACATGTAAAATGCTGCTAGTCTGATAAGAAAATGTAAACAAAAAGTTAAATCTGACCCCTTATTAGATTCAGATAGCCAGTTTATTTCGCGTAAAAATAGTGCATAAATTAAAAAATGTTTTGATATTCGAAATTCTTTACATGAAACCTTCAATTCAGCTTTTCAGACAACTATGGGTCATGGAGTCTCTGTCCATCTTTTTATATATGGTCTATGGATTTTATTCATGAGACTGACAGACTCCATAAACTATTGTTTTTGTTAAGAGTCCAGCATATAGGCTTATATAAAAGCATTTCAATACATGTCTGCAAACAACACTGTGGTGTTAGTGTCTAATACTTTACATAGGATCTATTTTAGGCTTAAAGACTAAATTTGTGATGCAACCATTGTTTTAGTTGATTTCACTAAGATCTATTCCAGTAGATAAAAGATTAATATGACAGAGGGAGGAAGAAAGAGAGACATAAAAAGAGAAATAGGGAGAAAGAAAAGAACTTATAAAGTAAAAGCAAGTGGTACTGGCTTACTAAGAAACATCCAGAGCACTGCTGTTTATCGGGCAGAATAAAACACAAGACAGAGAGAGGACTGTTGCTTTGAACCCTAAATTTTCATTTTTTTTCTAAACCAAACCTTTTGTTGGTAAGTGCATTTGCAACAGAAAAGTGCTGTTCGGCAGCAGATACTTTAGTTTGCCTTAAAACGAAATGCTTCCTGAACGGTAAAATAAATAAAAGATTATGAGTCACATAAATTAGTGGCAAACTTATTGTCCACCAGGAGTGTTTGCCTGTGGAGGAGCCTAATTAAACAAGGGGTAATTAAGAGTTCATTAACGACTACTTATCTGCACAGTGTTTGCATTTGGGTTTTAAATATGTAGTCAACATGAGGCTGTAAATTAGGCTGATGACTAATTTGACACAAGTCTCAGAAGTGAATGAAGCAAAAGAGCAAAGAGGAACAGAGATTAAGAAGTAAAATGGTCTGTAGTCTTGATATTCATGTGAATAGAAGAGATGAAATGATGCCATTAAGCGATTTAAAAATGTATACTGCAAGTATACATCCATACCAAAGTTCCAGTCCATCTTCTAGCAAGTAGACATGTGGTGGTTGAGAAACATCTGTGCTGAGCTGGATGACAGGAAGAAGGAAAGGGTACAGGTTCTTACTCTCTGCCCCAAGGCCCTAAAGAAAAAGACAAACATGCAGGGAAATCAGTGCCTGAAAATGACTACCTGATAAAACATAGAAGCAAAGAAGATAAAACCTATACTGTACTGTTTTTACAGTTCTTTCCAGACCATCCGTGGAAAGTTCAACATACTACAGCAGTGACGCATTGTTTCCCTAGAATCCATCATCATGTCCACCACTAAGGGAGCAGTGCTTTTTTTGTAAGGTGGATAAATTTAACTAAAATTAATCACATGTAACAACTTTTTAAAAAAAAATCCAAAGTCTTTAGTTTGGCTTAAAATACTTTAATAGGTGCAAGAGTAATATTGTGATTATTTCACATTCATTTTATGGCATCTTTGAAACAGAAGAGACCCATTAAGTTTGGTCATTTGAAAAAAAAAACTATCAAATAATTACAGAGCTAAATTTCAGCTAATTATACAAATTTAAATCTGCCACGTTGTAACAACTAAGTCATAATTTATGATCTAGTTGTAATGTTGGTCTAGTAGAAAAGTATAAACACATCAGTTGCAGATTTTCTTTAGCAAAGACTTGAATGACGCACAAATTGTCCATAGAAAGCATAGACACTTGACAAAACATGTTTACACACACACACAAAACACTTTTTTATCCCAAAATATTTCTACAGACACATTAACTCAGACACTTTGAGATTCCACCAACAACCATGTATAGTCACGCTTATGAATTATGCACTGTGAAAAACTATTTCCCCTTGAAACATCACTTCCATCTTTTTCACACATCCTCTCAAAAGCCTGGCTGTTGCTAAAAACTTAACCACAGTCTGACACCATGCCCTTTCAAAGCACCCCATCACTTCATATTTCATGTCATTTTGTATATTCCCAGAAAACACCCACAAAGAAGACCCCTGAAGTCATAGAAGCACAAATGAGTGCGCCTGTGTGTGTATGTTTTGGGAAGGCTTTTTGAGCAAGAGAATTAATCTGTACGAAGCCACAGAGGTTCCAGAGTACCATTTCAGAACTGTCAACACTGTTTCACTGATGGCATGACATTAAATTGCTCTCTCCTGCATCTGCGTGGGGTGTAAAAGAGAGGGGGGAAAAAAAGCCTTGCTCAATCCCCACTTGGCACAACCCTGCCTCTCCATTACAAACAGCAAGTCACTTCCAGGTAAATTCAGCCAAGTCTGAAAACAAGCTAGTAAAAATGCCAGCTTTTTGTGAGCTTCACGGCTGACTTGATACTACCAGATCATTAATGAACATGTCTGGGTTACACCACTCCATACATGGACTGAAGTCAAATAGTTTATTTATTTCATTCATTAAAACAATTTAACATTTACATTAAATATCATGAATGAAAGGGAGCAGAAAGAAGTATAAATTTATAGCGTTTGCCCCTTATTCACAATTTAACATTTGTAATAAATCCTAAAAGCTGTAACACAGCCACTTTTCTATTTTATAACATAGAATATAACATAACAAAAGATGCTACTCTCCAGTCTGAGACATTTTCGTCATACAATACTTGATACTTTTTTTAAAAATACATTCATATATGTAAATTTATGTGTAGAAATAGTGAAACGACAGACTCATCTATGTCCTGCAGAAAGAAGATGAGAGCCCTACTGTTTAAGAGAACTGTGTATTTTGTCATCTGCAATGCTGCTATTTGTTGTTCAATTCCATTTTTGTTTTTTGTGTGATAAGCTGGACTATGCATAAGCCTAAAACAATGTCAAATAATAACAAAAAAAACGTTATTTGTTCTTTAACTGTGTATGCATAGTTAGGTTAGAGTAGAACTATGAGGCAACACAGTTTGATAGTCCAAGGCCCATTAGCTGTGCACCATCATGTGTCTCATTCGGTTTGCCAGATGTGCTCTTGTATTACTCTCAAAGGGAGCTTGTCATCATCACTTAGTACTTCATCTGCCACTATGAAACATTGCAGCCGCAACCACATAAGGGTCCAAATCTTATTGAAGGCTGAGGCAGACGGCATCAATCCTCTGGGGAATAGAGCTGGTACCTGCAGCTTTTTTTTTCATTAATATAATTTTGTGCAAACCCAACTAATACCGAGAGAAAGGACTGTAAAATTAACCACCATATCAACTCCCGCCACCATACCAATGTTAAAAATGTACGTAACGTTTTTGTTTGTTGTTATGAAACTGAAACAGGGAATGTGATAGTACGGAACAAACTCCTTAAATCCATCAGGTTTAACTTTGTTTTAGGATAAAAAAAGATTTGCTGTTACTGTGTGGGTTCAGTTATCTATTGAGTTTTATACTGAAAGAATTATGTTGATACATTTATATAATAACACGCTTTTAATAAAGTAAAAGAAGGATCATTCTAACTTCTGCCTAATCTTTTGTTGTAGAAATTGTCTGGAATGTTTTTATAAGTAAGGTTTTTAATTTTCTTTCTTTGTTATTGTTACATTAGAACTACCTCCAGTCTTTTTTTGGTCATTTTTGTGCTTTGCATTCTTTCACAACATTTGGACAGTAAACTTAAACTAAAATATTTCCTATTAGTGAGAATAAGGTATAACATTAATAGAAGTGCAGAAATGTGTTCATTCAAAGTTAAAATTGAGTGAAACAAACAAGAAAAGTGACATCTCTACTAAAAGGATCACCTAAATATCCTGATATTTATTTTGAACAAAACAGAAAATACAGCAGCATACAAAGGATGCCAAAGCAGCATACCTGCACCAAGTGGACAAGTGTGGTGAGTATAGCGCATCGCAGCATGTTGTGTTCTTCAGACTGCTTCCAGAGCAGCGGCAGATACTGAACAAGACAGCCCACGTATGGCCGGATCTGAAAAAGATGGACCAAAGGATGTTTTTTGCATGTTTGAAGAAAATAAGCAATATTTTTAAAATGAGAAAAGTTTCTTTTTCAGAAAATAGAAGCTTAAAAAGGGTAATCTTAAGAGTAACAAAAGTTAAAAAATAATTTTAAAAGAAATATAACATACACAAAGAAAGAAGAATAAAACAAGGTCTATGTTGTCAGACGCGACGGCTAGGGGTATATCCCTGAACGCCCCCAATCCTTCCTCCTATTCCCCGATTCTCAAATATAGCCACACATGTTCAATTACAAAGCTCCACCTGGTGTCGAAACTTTGAACCAGCCCGGTATGACGTCAGGATGCATCCAGACCTCATGATCTTTCATTTGCACTTGATTTGAGGTCAACGATACAAATAATTCAATTTCCATAGTCCATAGTTTCAGCTATATAGCCAAAAATAGATGTTCAATGTATAAAGCGCCACCTGGTGGAGAAACCATAAATCAGAAAGTCGTGACATTCGATCCAGGTTGTTCTCTTGAGGATCTAAACAGGTACACAGAGTATCAAAAGCCAATTATAAAAAATGTTCCAGTTATCACGCTCACACGAACGGTATCCACCGACGATGGCGGCTGTCGGGGCAAAACCATAACATCCCCGCCACTCCACGTTCGGGGATATAATAAATGGTGAACACATAACAAGCTTAATATACAAAAGATGATGAGCACGATTACATATACACCAGTCGTAGAGTAAAGATAAGCAGTAGTTTGTTACTGTTAAAGTTAACTTGGACAATAGGTCAACAATTTAAGAATGAAGCATCACAAATTAACATGGCAAGAATGTAGTTTATCCTTTAAAAACACCATAAAAAGTTCCAAAGAGTCCAGAGAAATCAATTAATGTAAGGGGCAAAGTTAAAAAGCAAAAGTCATTGGCTTGGATGCACTAGGCCTTGGGTGGCACTGCTTGAAAAATGCTGATTATTTGTTAACATATTCCCAGATACAAGTGAAATCACTGCTATGCTTCAGAAGAAATACGCCATCAGACTCAGAGACGCAAACAACTATTCAGTGGTCTTAAGAATCTTCTTAAAAATTATTTTTAAAAATCCTGAGTGCTACCTCCTCTTAGCTAAACACCAGAGGGAGCATCTAGATATGTACCATCAATGTGTTTAAAACACAGCATTTGTCAGGTTATGGGCTGGGATAGATGCACATCTGTGATGCTAAACAATATGGAAACAGGCAGTGAAGAAACATCTCCTGACATCTAGGTAAAGTCATTTACAATTATAGGTTCTATTTTACTTAACTGGAAGTGCATAATTGACATTAAGGGTATGACTGATGCACCACATTGAGGTCGTGTTCTGAGTGGCATGATGAGAGTTGGAGGCAGAGGATGGAGACTGTGCACTCGGCCTCCATGAGCATCCGGATGTCAAGTCTGCTAAAATCTAAAAACAAGCCTCTGGGTGGGCCATCATCCAGTGGATAGCTAGTTTAACCAGCGTTTATTCACTGTAATGCCCATCTTGCAAAAGCAGAAAAAGCCCTGCCATGGTGGACCCAGGATGTGACAAGAGCCACGGATATCTGGAGAAAAAGTCAGCTTCAGGAGGCTAACACTGAAGCCGTGGGGAAAGGCCACAGAGGCTGAGTACCCACTGCTCTTCCCTTCCTTCCAACCTCCAGTGATTTGGACAAAGCTGTAACTGGCAGTGTATGTTGATCATAGTTATGTTTAAAAAAGGGAAAAATCTGTCTTTTTTTATTAAAGAAACTAAATCTGTCATGGTATACATATAATTAAAGTTATTTAACTAAAAAGATTTTTAAAAATATCTTGCTTGCTTTATTCTCTTAATTTCCAAATAATCAAGTAAGGTGGGGAAAAATAAAATAGATTGTATAGCACATGTCAATGTCAGCCCAACTTTATAGTATGTTACGGTTCTTCTCTTTCACACTCTGTGTCTCAAAAGTTAAAATTAGATCTTTACTGATATAATCGTATTATTCTCAGTTCTATAAATGGCCTCATGGATGCTACTTTTGCCAATATGGTGCCAATATTTGCATCTACTGGAGCAACATTTAAAGCTGAAATAATGCCAAATAGTGGGGTGTTTTTTTTTTGTTTTTGTTGTTTTGTTTTTTTTTTGCTGACCCTGTTACAAGTCATCTCAGGAGATCATGTTCCCATCACCTCCTGTCCTATACATCTTGTCATGTCATACTTGTCCTATCTCACCACATCCATTAATCTCCTCTTTGATCTTCCTTCCTTTCTCTTTGCCTGCCAGCTCAATCTTTTAGATCCTTCTTTCAAATGTAGACACTGCATCTCTTCAGGTGCTGACAGTCCAGGTTAAATAATTATGCTCATCATCAGTCAGGCCCTTAACATCACCCTTTATAAGATTGTTTTTTCGTTTACATTTTAAACCAATATATATACATACATATATAT
>JBAMHX010000013.1:10596016-10615781 GCA_037177515.1 Pseudomugil tenellus
ACAGAAAGGGCAGCTGGAGTGGCTGTGTTTTCTGGACGGATCCAGGTCTCAGTCAGGGCTAGGACCTGAATGTCTGAAAGGTTTAGCAGTGAACTGATGAATTCAGTTTTGTTTGCTGCGGACTGACAGTTCCAGAGACCAAAGTTCACAGAGGAGGGTGCGGACATAAATGACATAGGATAACATATGTTTTGCGAATTGCAGTGTCTATGGAAGACACGTCTCGGTCTGTACCCATATCTGACCTGAATAGCTTTGCGACATATTGTGTTCTTAGTATGCGGACTAGGGTGGCTTGTAGCCAGTGCTCTGTCGACTCGCGCAGGTAGACTTGCAGGTCTATACCCTTAGCCGGAGATATCCATCATTCAGGACTGTTTTCTAACCACATTTCCTCTGCAAAGATGATGGTTCTCGTCTATCCTTCCACTTTTAGCAATGAGCTGGACACCCAGTTTTAGTAGTTTTCTCTACTTGATGCATGCTAATAATTTGACTGTTCTGATACAGACTAACATCCTTCCTATGACTAAGGGAAGCAAATTTAGGGGTCAACCTTTTCTTTGACCAGGCAGTGCATTTACAGATAAACCTGTGGAAGTCCTAAACAGTCACAGGCCCTCAGCTTTCTGCATTTTTGCTAGCAGACAGCAGCAGTTGGTCCTGACATCTGATGCTAGATTTTCTTCAGTGCTGATGAAAGGGATCATCTTCACTGGGCAGAGGCACTTGCAATGGTTAATCCCACTGCAGATGGTACTGAATCTGCAAAGACCCCCAGGACTTGGGATTCATCTAATAGTACTATACCAATATCTTTTGATGAAATAAAGAAGCCTCAAGGGCTCTGCTCTTGGTAAAAAAAAAAAAAAAAGAAAGAAATAAAAGAAAAAAAATCTCCCTGCTGAGTATGCCAGAAACAATACTGTGTGCATATCCCTTTACTGCTTTTATGTTTGTCTTACATTTACAGATTAAATAGTAAAAGCAAAATAAATCCAAGATATGAGTTAATAACTTTAACTAGCTTCAAATTTCATCCAGCTATCCAAGGTTAATAACAAAAAATAAATGCAATCATTAAAACACGCAGAAATGTATTTGCATAATTAACAGCAATAGCTATTACAAAAAATACAAAAAAAAAAAAAAGTTTTAGCTTCAATATATTAACAAGCAAAGAATGAAGTGCCTTTGTCAGCAACAGCAACAACTGAAATAATTAAAATGTGTATATGTTTGAGAGACAAATGCATAATGTCTAAATGACTCGGTAAAAATGTTTGCTTTATTATCATTTGTATTAATCCTGAAAATGTTAATCATAAAAAAACAACAGTTTTAAAAAAACAATTAGAAAAATTCTAATAATTCAACAAATTTTGAAAAAACATATATACTTTGTAACCAGTGTTAGAGAATACTAAAAACTATAACCTCAACTCTGATTAAGTTGGGACATTGTGTAATATGTAAATAAAATTATTTTAAAAGCTATTTTAAAATACTTTTAGGATATTAGAATAGACTAAAAAGATTAGATATATAATGCTAAATCAAATCAAAAAACATTATTGCTTTGATCATTAATGGTAGTTGCTTTGGCAGTTCCTGTCAATACACAAGGGAACATGCAGTGAAGGATGCGAGTATTTTCTCTGTGTGTTGAATCAAGCTGCAGGTATGACATACCTGCATGTCCGTTTTGAAACTACAACTGGTTCATCACTTGTAACATTAAAAACATCTTCACATAATTGGATATTCACAATTATAATCGTTATAAGGAAGAAAAGAAAGAGGCTCTACTGGAGACAAGAAAAACTTCCGAGACGTAACACTGGTATTTACTTTAACCAAAGTCTAATCTTAATTCACTCTAATTACATGTTTCTTTCTTGTCGTTAAGTTTTAACAATAATTGTAATCCCAGAAGTGATCTGAGATTTAAATCTGAGCTCCAAAGGAGTGTTGCATACACCGTGCAAACACTACAAAAATCTTATTAGAGGAGATTATAAATCATAAGACTCAGATCCATATATGAAATAGCTCAAACTCTCCAAGTATTCAAACTGACAGTCTGTCATCAAACCTGAATCAATGACAATTTCAGACATTAGCTGCCAGTGTGAATGGAAGCAACCTGGAGATGTCAGGAGATGAACTTGCTGTTACTTTTACTGAAAATCTGTCAGTAAACAAGAAGTAAGAATGCATGTGCCAGACATGCAAATCCATCTGTGACTTCTCACTCAGCTTCTGCTGTGCCCCAGGAAATTCTGTATGTAAAATATAAATATAAACTTGGCACAAAAATCTCTTTGTTGTAACAATGCTTCCCCACAACAAATTGTTTTCCACTGGAATCCCTGTTTATGTCTATAATTAAATTTTATTTGTGGAATGAGCAGCAGAGTTTTATATGTAGGCCTTTTGCAGTAAGTCAATTAAGTGCACGATAAGAAAAATGACGTTTCACTAGGGTGCGTTAAAGTCAATGAGAGCAGAGGCAGCGGGGCCTTTGTCTACAACGTTGCCTACAAGATAACGTACTGAAGGAGATCAGACATTCATTCAATTTTATTCTGTCCCCTTGGATATGTGGTCAAGTTAAAACATCAACACTTACATGAGCAGAAACTATGTAACTGCTGACTGGACCCTGAACTCCAAGTGTTTAAAGACCAGATATTTTCCTGATAAGCACACTGCTGAAATGTTCTTTAGAAATTAATGTTTTTTTTAAAGTTTACTTAGCCTTATTACGGCATTATTGTTATAATAGTTGAAAACGGTCTAAAAATTAATCGCTTAGCACAATATTAGCGTTTATCACAATAATTTCTAGGACAATTAATTGAAAGGCAAAAATTTGTTATGTCGGGCCTAGGTATATGTGGGGTTAAAGCCTAAGAAACCAAAATGAACAACATAGTAAAGCAGCAAAATGACTGAGCTGAAGCTTGATCAAAGGCATAAGTCTGAAGAGTTCTCCTTAAATACTTCACTAAACTCGATTCACAGAATAGCAATAGCAATAAATAAGTGATTGGACTAACAGAGTGTAGTTTCTCAATTAGCCACATTAAAAGTTTATGATCAATAATTCATTCGGCATACGGGTTTCAAAGTGGCCCAGGCATTATTGATCAAGGATCACAACATGATTGGTGAGCTGGTTGGTCAGTCATGTAACAATATGTTCATGTAAAGAAAAACCATTGAAACTCTAAAAGCCATAATTACCCTCATATAGCTTAGAGCAACTTCCAATTAAGAATGAGAAATCATTCTGTCCATTCAGCTTCACTAGAGGAAATAAACTGTAGTAAACATTGTCTTGTAATTCCATATGAATAGCCCCATTTTACTCTGCCAAAGTAATAATAAACAATAAGAACAAAAGATTTTGAAAACCAGATGAGAAACATGTTATATATAAAGATTATGAATCAGACATAATACAACAAAAGAATGTTGGTGGTCAGTCCATTTGTTTTCATTTTACTAGTACTTATCGCAACATCTGATATCAGTTATAGTTGAAATGGACTTGCACAAAAACAAAATAAGGCTTTGCAGACTCACTTAACCCCTTTCCATCTCAAGTGTCACTCTATAAAAAATTTTCTAGCTTTCATTTAGCTAAAGCAAGTGTTAGCTTTCATAAAAAACTATTGTAGTCATCCCATACTCATGACAAAAGGTTTGACAATTCTAAAAGTTTTCCAGCAAGGCCATAACCCACTCTGAATTAATTGAGAAAGTGGAAAATAAAAATGTGTGACTCAATTACTTCTCAACCATGATGAAAAACTCAACAGTGGTCTCATGTAATGTATTCAGAGGATGATTGCACCACGATATCAGTCATTTTTCCAAAGTAGGACCAAAACTTTACTAAGTGCAAAGATTAACAAAAATTAAAATGTTTTTAAAGAAAGTTTTAAAACAGTATTCATGCAGCTCACTACACTGGCATCTTTTTTGTCAAGTTTAGTAATTACAAAAGCAATGTTTTTAAGAAAGAAGCCTACAATTTAGTCATTAGGAGCAGAAACATGAAGTCAGATAGAAAGACTGCGTCTATAGCTGGCTTACCACCAGATCGGGATCCTGCATTAGGCTCAGGATGACCTCGTAGAGTAAAGGACGCAGGTCAGATTTGAACTTGACAGAGATCCATTGTCCTATTAGCCAGATTACTCGTCTGCGTATCAATTTGTAACTGGAGGAGAGAAAAAAAAAACAAAGCTCTGGTTAGAGGAAAATATCTTAACAGACAAAATCACTAAGCCTTTCACTTACATTAAAACTTAATGAAACCAGTTAGGTTCCTTATCTAATCTAGGAAACTAAATGTTCACAGTTGGGCTGCAGTTACTAATAGTTCATCTTTGAATATCTTTCATCATCATAAGATGTAGATTCTACGATCTGTGATGACAGACAAACATTACCAATACTCCATCAGACTCCTTCACTATGTCAAATGTAGCCTACTCTCTTGCTATATAACATAAAGGATCAACTGGCAAACATTGATTCCATGTCTATGAGAGTATGCACAGTCTGGTGAAGTGAGTTGTCAGATGACTAAATAATAAAATATAAGCTAGATAATACACCAAGGTAAAGAGAAGTAAGGTAAAGAAACTTCTGGAACTGATGTGTAGTATATTTGTTTAAATAAATGCATAGGATCGAACCAAAGAATGCTTGAGGGAGAGTGAAACCACTGGGTAGAGACTAAGTAAAGGAAAAAGTCTTGTTAGGAGAGCAGAAGGTTGGGAGACCCACAGGATCCAGAATAGAGTGTGATGTGAATTAAATTGCCGTGTGCTGCATGTCGGGTAGAGATGCTTCTTCAACACTTGTTTTAGGCAAGTGTCCCTAAGCATCAGGCCTTTTAGTATCTGCAGGAGAAACTGTGTCGAGGAACCACCTTGACAGAAATGAGGGAAAGGAGGAATAGAGGAATGAAGGAATGGTAAGATGAGAGGATAAAAAAGGAGATAACACTCACTGGCCTCTTGTCAAATATCCACAGGCTGTCCAGAGACCCAATTCTGGGCAGCTAACCAGAAGATGCTAAACTACAGCATGACTCAGGGATTATGGATGCCATATGACAAACTGTGTATCAAACTATGTATGTTCAAGAAAAGAAAAACTACTGCTTCTAACAACCTTGTTTTTAGCTATTAAAAGCTAAATTTCTGCATAAAAATTTAACACTAAACCATTGTCTCTTAAATTTTTTATGCCTGTATCAAATCAGAAGACAGTCTCTAAGAACCAATGTTAAGAGTCACGCAATTTACATACTACGCGGAACAAAAAGGGAGGAGCCAATCATCCTTGGATATGTAACCAGATCAGCATGAGCAGATCACATGACATTTATATAGTACACTTATAAAAATAAAGTTCATCACGCCCAGGTTTTCTTTGACAGCGACGTCAAACCAGAAAGATTTTTGTTTTCATTTCACATTCACACTGGGTGTCTTCATCTGACCACTAAAGGGAGCACGCCTACCACTAGTGACATTCGCATAGACCTCTTCATTGACAGCCACAGCCCCCACAAGAAGGTGTAGTTAATAAATCGATTTTGATTTTATTTTTTTTCATACAAGGCCAAGTCACAAAAGAAGTCATTTCAGGTTTCCTGTCTTTTAGAAGAGGTCAGACTAAACAACCTTTTATTATTTATCTCATATGACAGCATGTTAAAGTTGCTTGCTGTATCCACGGTGATGTTCCACCCTGGTGTCACACGCATAGGACCTGAGAGTGCACACACAGGTGAGCACACTTCCATCTGTGGACAGACAGGGTCAGTCTTAAAAATTTGGGGAGAAAAAAAACGGCATTTTTGTGTGTGTGTTTTTTTTCTTGTGTTTTTTTAATAACAAGGAGGTGAAGACGTGACAGAGAATTTCTTCTTCTCTGTGTTACATTAAGAACTTTACGCCCATTGCGGGAAGCAGAATCTGGAGTTATTTATGGCTTAAAATAATTTAGTTTATCTTGTAGGTTTTCTTAACACATTACTTGAGATTTGACCTTTTGAGTATTTAGAGTGACTCCACTCAATGAAACAGTATGTTGTGGCCATTTCAAATCTTAGCTTAATTATCTTACTCTTTATTATTATCTGGCTGAAAGGTCTGACCATAATGCTCCTAAACAGATGTAATTCTGACCTCAAGTAAACCACCTGTCTGAGATGTGTCCTTCCATCAGAAAAATGTTTAGACGGGACACGAGTCTTTATCTTGTTTACAACAGAACTGAGACTCCAAACTATATGACACACATATAGTGTGTCATATAGTCTTTAATTGAAGGTGTCTCTAAGTGACTGGGCAGAATTACTTTCAGACTTGTGTGTGGCAACAGATCTCTGAAATGATTCTCCCCGGGTTATAACCTTGTACCTTGTCTTTCATGTCTTGTCAATGTTTTAATGTTAATGTATGTTCAACTTCTTTTATTCTTCAATAATTTATATTCTTCTCAATCTAAGAAACCAGTCTCCTCGTCCTTGAAAAGAAAAAAATGGTCATGTCAAGTCTTCTTCAGGACTTTTGAAAAGTTCAGCTGTTTTCTGCGCTGTTTTTTTTATCATCTATTTTTTAAAAATCATCAGTTTTCTACCATTTCTGGAAAATTAGTCTGCGATCAAGTCTCAAAATGCAATGTGAAAAAAGCATGCCCACTTTAAATCTTTTTAGCAGCTGGGGTGGGGGGTGGGTGGGTGTAGGCGACACACTCCTCCCACTCAGTGTATAAGATACAGGAACCACTGACTGGAAAAAATAAACAAGCAAGTCAAAATGATAGAAATGTTGACACTCATTGTATGTGGTAAAGTGACTACAAGATAACAATTCACAGTTCTATATAAAACCCAAGTACACAACTTTGCCAAGCACATTGCATGCTTCACCTGGAGACTGGATGGTGCTGCTTATTTTAGTGTGCACTGACAAAATGGAACAAAGAATGGAAAAGTAGATGGAGGTGCAGGCTGACAGGGATTTTTGTCTGTCAGTCAAAGGTCAGACATGACTCATGCACAGTAAACCTGTCTTCCTCCATAACTTCATGGAGCTGTCAGGAAGCCTGCTCATCACTGACAGAAAACAGGCAATCCATAGGGAAAATATGAGTTAAACAGAAAATAGCATTTCAGTTGTACAAGATCCTTAAACAAGATAACATTTGCTTCTACTCTACTGACAGGTTGGCTGGGTTTTTTTTAATAATGCACAGGAAAGTATGTGCATTTCTAGCTGCATTCACCTTAAGAATGATTGTTCTTATTCTCTCTGATAAAACTTGTCTACATCCTCTAAATGGAAACTTGGACATTGGACAAACTTGGACAACTTCCTGCATGTGGGCAATGAGCTCGAACACTGAAAATAAAAAGATTTTTTGACTTGCACACAATCTTCTGTATTGTTTTCTAAATCCTAACAGATCAAACTTCTGACAAATGTTAGAAAATATGAATAAAAAGTAATTTGCTATATTAACTATTATCCATTCAATACTTCTTCAACAGGCTTGACCAATTCATCTAATGTCTCAACAGAGACAAAAAAAAAGGGCGAGTACCTGAAGGAATTTGAAACCCCAGCATAGTTGGCTGTTTGTTCTCACATTCAGCAAACTCACCAAAATGAATGACTTCATGTTTTAACAGTATAAAGCAAAAAATATATAACAAAAACAACCCAGTGTCAAATTACAGTAATGAGGGCATGATTAACAGAACCAGCAGACTGTTGTTTTGCAGCTTGTACTGGTCACCCAGGAGAGAGAATGATTTCTCCAACACAAAAAGGTCAAGCCACAAAAGACGATGTCAAAATGCCAAAAGATTTTTTTTAGCATTTATATTGAATGATGACATACTCTGCGTTTCAAAATCTGTACATATGATGCAAAACAAGCTTTCTTTCTACACTGTGGTGGTCCATACAAGTCAAACTATGGAAGCATACAAAGGGTCACATGTAAGATTGCATGTATATTTGTTTAATTGCACTTCCAGATGCCTTCCTTTCCAAGTGCTTTCCAAGCTCCAAGGGATGATAATTCACAGTTTTAACAGTTATGGAAACGAGGGAAAAAGGTATAGCACATGTCCAAATCAGCACGTGTGCCTAAGAATATGCGTGTACAGCTGCTCAAAGAGTGAAAACTAGCTCCAAATACAATACTTCTACATGAACAGCTGAGAATAAAACCCATCAAAGCTTTTTATTCCATGTCTGCAAAGCAAATGACAGAAAGCATTAGCTCTGCCTTACATGGAGCAAAAGAGGATTTGCTTTTAGGAGTTATACAACCATGAAATGTACAAAGTTGCAGGTATCATCCTATATTATGGCACCTTGCCAACCAATTACCGTTTCTCCTATTCTGTACATAATATTGAGCTCACATTTCAGTAACACAAAGATTAATTAGTTTGCTTAGAATGTGAGTTGTTTGCACTTCAGGGGAACATTTAGAAAAAATAACTTTTGTGGATTTCTCTCTACATTTGAACACACTAAACCTAGAGAACTTAGAGCAACACATTAGCCTTTAGCTTTCAATGATTTTTAAAATGCTGTTACACGAGAAATTACCCCTGATGTTTCCATTTTCCACATCCTTGCGTTTAAAGTAAAGCACTCAGTTTTGTCACTAATTTTGTGTCAAGCACTTTGAGACACATCTTTTGTATAAAAAGGTGCAACTATAAAAGGTCCTTTTATAGATGAACTGCAACGCATAATTAAGCAATAAAACAGTTTTGAGGAACGCAAAAAGCAGAACTTAAAATTGCAGGGAGCAGAACTCTGAACGTCCGTTGTCTGCACATGATATACATGATGGCTGAGTGATATTTAGCAGGTATCCTCTGCATTAAGAAAGAATGTAGATATACTGTGGCGTCTATCTGTTGCTTTGTTAGAAGTTCAGACAGTTTGGAAAGGTCTAGATTAATACATTAGCATTAAATAAATGTTTCTCTTCTTTGGAAAAGGGATTATTGCAATAACTGTAGGAAGTTTAATTATGATTGTAAAGAGGCAGGGGTTAATAAGTTTTGATGTTTTTTCTTAATCCTGCTCCTTTCAGACTAATTGTTACTTTTTTATTATTATTTAACACAAGTTGATATGTTTTTTAGTTTGAATAAACATAAACATTAAAGAAATTAACTATAGTCTGCCGACAAATTCCGATCTTCTTTATATTCAATTGGACCAAATAAACAAAATTACAATGCAAGGGCCATTCAATGCAGGGCACTATTAGGAAACACGACCAAAACAGAGGTTCAATCGGCGACTCTGGCTGTGAGCAATATCTTGTGGTTGAAGAACTTGGTAAATGCTCAGAAGGAAACATGGTCCACTCAAAACCACTAGGATTAGATTCATCTCCATGCTTTGCTTTATTTGGTATGGTTACATGATGCTTTTAATTCCGAATGAACTTTTCCAAATTAAATTCATCATCTTTGAGTATACATGGAAATTTTAATTCCGAATAAAGGTTTACGTGCCATCACGTTTATTCATGTTCTCTTCATTCTGACGTGACAACGGAAGTGACGCACTGGCCAATTAAAAGTACAAAAATCTCTTCCTGTTTTTAGCCTCAGCGGCTACATGGAAAACAATCAAATAAAGACTGTTTTAGCTTCAATTTTGATTAAATTTTTGACTCCACTTTTTTGAGCAGCTGAGGAGAAGAAGAAAAATAGATTGGCGAATATATCAAAGATTTTTTTCAACTTTATTACATTTACAAAACAGAAAGACTGGAGGCAGAAGAAGTATGTGTCATTGCAGCAGGAGATGTTAAACATGCGAAGAACGACTGGAATAAACTATGAGAGGAATTAAGGGTTTACATGAAAGAAATTATTTAATTCGGCTTTAAAATGAGAATAAAGGAGCCACTTTATTCGGAATTAACTGTAATTATGACTTAATTATATTTGGAAGTAAACCATGTTGACATGGGTACTTTTTATCTGTTTAAAGCGGAATTAACTTTCATTCGGAATTAAAAGTCCCATGTAAATGGAGCCATTGTAGTGGAAGCTGCCCTGCATTAAGCATGATTAATATGATTAAGCAGTAGATTGCAGAAACCATGACACGTTTCCACACGAAAAGTAGCGCTCAATTTATCAAACAAGCAAACAAGATGCTCGGCCATCCTAATCATAATCTTGATGTGCCTAAAGAGACCCAATCCTAACCTGGGCATTAAACGCCCTAAGAGACAGAGAACCAGCTGATTTCCTATTGTGCATCTGGTGCCACATCGCTTCTTGAACTACGACTGATGGCATTCCAACCATTTCCCTACAATACTAAAGGTTGCGAAAAACATTTATTTAGCATTTATTTGCACACCATAACCTCCAACACACTGGCACAAATGTTGTTTTGCAACACCTGTCAACCCTGTAGCTTGGGTGCTTTAGTGCTGGAACACTTTACAACATTATCAGTATAACGAGCTGTGCGCGGCTTTAGTTATTTCACTAGCAGAGGCTCAGCTGGAACAGACTTCATTAAAGCAATATACAAACAAATGATAAAACACCAGACTGAACCTTGCAGTCAGTTATTCGGTGAAGACTTGCTAAATCAATTCATCTCCCAAAATGTCCTTTACATTGATTCAGAACCAGATGTGAAGAGGTGCATAGGACAGGGGGGAAAGAAAAAGAAATAAAAATCAATAAGACCTCCAGGATATCCTTCCTAAGGAGACAGCATGGCGACTGGCACAGACACGCTGTGAGCTCACAAAGAAAGCAACAGATACACATCAAATCAATGCAGCTGATTTGATGACAATTAAAGTATGTAAATAGGCTTTGTTTTCTATTTTTTTCTGAATACATCTGCTAACTTAGTATGTCCATGTATATATTTTGTATTTCATTGTTGTGCTGTGTGACCATGTAAAAAGGGGGAGATCAACAAAAGCATGCTTACTAAACACCAATGCCCAGAGGACCCAGCAAGGCAGGCAGAGTAGCAGCTGCAAATGTTCTGCTAACAGCAACAAATGTGCGGCAGGCAAGTGTGTCGGCCAGAAAATCTGTTTTGAATGAGGCTTCTGGCAGACACCAAATAGGTATTGTCCTCCTGCTTCGCATGAGTTTGCCATGTCAGTGAAATATTTCAGTCACGTAGTTGCTCTGTTTGATCTTCCATTACTATCAATAGTGTAGAAAAAGAAAGTCAATAGAGATAAATTGCTTTCATAGAAATATTGCAACATAGTGGCTCCAACAAAATAACAACACAAACATTGTATAAACACGCTGTTGGCAAACAATGCATGGCATGAGTTCAACACCTAACTCTCCTGAACACTAACAGCAAAACAGGATAAATCCATAGTTCTGAAACATATAAGAAAATTACTTTCTCATCATCTTTACAGGGGACCCAAAAACTTTTGGTTAACTATGAAGTGATAACCGAGCGTCCCGTTAACCCGTTAGTGTTGAATAGTTCTTTTGGCCCATTTGACTAGACTCTCTGTGTACTTGTGATAAGATTGCGTATGGTAATTGCTGTTATGAATTCTTTGACAAAAGCAGCATTTTTTTGTCTGAGGTAATTAGGTATATTCTTGATTCTAATACTTGGTTCAGCCGACTGACAAAACTGCTGTTAAGTAAGAGCCCTGAGCTTCTTCCCACCCCTACCCTTACTCATTCTGAAAGACACACACACCTGTGTGACTTCGTCCCTCGCCAACTTGGAGGCTTTTCAGCAGTTCGCCATTTATTATTTATAATAATTACTACGTTTATATTGCCCACCCCACCCCCACCCTCCAGTTTCACTAATGTACATTCATGAAAGACAGAAATGGTCCTGCTTTGTAAAAAGAATTATGAAAAGGGCTACTCAGCCACAACAGAATTTAAAACTGCATGATGCCTTGAGATGTATGAGAAAAGTATGAGAAAGGTGCTCGCAAGCCAAAGTAAGATTGACTGGAAGAAAATAATGATAGGTCCTATTTTCATAGTCTGAACTTCTTTTATTTGCGTAGAAATTTAAACAAAACTTCTTCACATTCCATCATCAATGCTCATGTAAAAAAATTCCCTCAGTTTGTGCCAATTAAACTAATATATAAGTTATGATTAGATAACATTAAATTACACATAAGAACAAACATCGTAACATCCCATTCAACTCATTAAACTCATTTTTGTTCATCGACCACAGAACAAATCTGATTCTATGCAATCAATAAACGAAATGAACTTTTTAAAAATTTTATCCATTCGTCTATATGTTTATTTATTTATTTCTGTTAAGTGTGCTATTGCTGTGGGATAAGTGCTTTGTTTTTATCTTTCACCTGATTGGCCAGCCAAATGGATTAACATGAAGTCATGCCTGAACCCCTGCATCTTTTGTGCTTTTGTCCAGGGAACGTAACAATCCTATTTCTGAGCAATACTCTACTTACCACAATGTGACTTCAGTACAAATTTTTATTGGTTTACATTTGAGCTCTATATGGTCAAATAGAACAGATAAACTTATAAACAATAAAAGGAAAAAAAAATGGTAGGGCTGAACCTATAAAGAATACAAAGGAATAATGGATCAGGTAAGAGCAGAGGGGTCATTCACACCTGCACTATGTGGATCCAGGGTTACAGTGACATCAGCATTTTTGCAACCTGACGTCAGCGCTAACCTGAGCAGCTGACCTTTTGAGTGCTGCAAGCTTTTGCTTTGATTGCGTGCGGGTCCTAGTGGGTAAGGCACTTCTTTGTTCTTCCTTTTTATTTTATCCAACTTCCTCAGGCCACTCTCTCTGTCTTTCCAACCTTTTTGAAATACATCCTTCTGGCAGCACATTCTTAGTTACCAAACTAATTTTTACTACAGTTTTTGCAATCTTGCTCATCTGGATGACTGCTGATGTTGTTGGGCTTGGCTGTTGCTTGTAGCATAAACATTTGAATGCAAACAGCAGTAAATGTGATTATGACACAAAATGACTTCATGGATTGGTGGGCTACTTATGAGCTTTTAGCATGGTTTTGCTGAGCTCCAAGCGGCAATCAGTAGTTGGGGGGAAGTTAACAGTCAATTGAGTTTCACTGTAAGGAACGTTAACTATGCAATTTATCAGATGGCACTAAAATCTGAGCCTGACCTTACTTGTGGCTAACTTCTGAGCTGTTATTGCAATGTTTTGTAAAGTCACTTGCATTAACATTAAACTGCTGTTGCCAGACACATTTTCGAGGAAGCTGCATTTTACAACAGCATTTGGCTTTGTAGCTCTGCATAACATGCCAGCAATCAGCACTGGTGGTGATTCATCAAAGAAACACAAGAAAACAGTATTGGAGGAAGTTAGGAAAAGAGATAGAAGGGGACAACGCAAAATATGAGACGAGTCAACATCAGTTTGGCTTTTACTAGCTGGAAAGAGCTCATTGTAGAAGCAGGATGCAAAACAGAAGCTGAAAAGCCTATTGTTATTTGGACCCAGAGCTATGTCTGGTCCACTGTTCTCTAGAAAAAACTTTAGATTAAAATGTATTAATATAAATATTAACAACACTACTGATTAGCAAAAAAATAAATAGAAAATAACCTCTACCAAAGTTTTGGAATGTTGGTCCAATGTACTTATATCATAAATAAAGAATAACGACTTTAAGTCATTTCCAGGCCAGTGTTTTTATGGAGGCTGCCTGTCAAACTGACCACTAAAGATTCCCTTAGAAGGATGCTGAGTGTCAAGCTTGTTCAGTTATCAAGCAATATTTGGTCAAATGTGAAGCTTCTGACAAGGTGCCTTGTGAATCTATGTCACTCAACTGTCAAATACCTGCTGAGCCTTCCATGTCACTGCAAGAACCCTACCTTCTGTATTCATGACTTATCTGCAACCCGGGGCCTGCTCATCCAGTCCCCCCCCCCCCCACTCATCCTATGGCTGCTTTTAATAATACTGCTAAATATCAAAGGCATACATTAAAAACGTGCAAAAATAAATAAATACATTCTATAAAAGTGAAAGAAATTAATATTCTACACAATACCTGTGATGGCTGACCTGCAGCTCTCCAAGAAGTTGATTTTTGAACCACTGACCAAAGTCCACATTATCAAACAAGTCATACGCTGCCAGCCCCACAGCATTGTATACTGCAGATTGAAAAAACAAAGTTGATACAGGATTAAAACAGATAAAATTACTATTTTTTTTTCAGCAGACAAAAAGATTGCAGTCTAAACTATGAGTCCATCAAATAAAGAATTTTTTTTTTTTAATTATGTGAAGGTTGAATTTTTTTTAATCAAACTCCATATGGGGATGTGTTATTTCAGTATAATCTTTATCATTTCTTTCCTTTATCTATTTGTAAAATGTTGGAATAAAGTACACACAATTATAAGAATAATATAAGAAGTGTTTCCTCTACCACTATAAAGGAAATGCACATTCTGGAGGAACAGACTGAATTTATTGCCATTTTATTAATACTTAGGAGAGTATTGGGGCCTAAAATAAATCCACTATTTTTTAAAGGTTTGCTAACATCAACCTGTTTTCTGAATTAAAAGAATGTGTGACAACTTTGAATAAAACAGGACATTATAAAAGCAAATTTTTATTCGTTTTTTTCCCTCCGCATTATAGTAATTTTTGGAAAGTTAGTCATTGAATAGGCTTAAAAGTGCAAAGTGAGTTTACAGCAAGCTTTCAGTCGTATTAACATAGTGTAGAATTTAAGATAGTTACATTCAGGTTTTTAAATATCTGAAACTATATTTCCTTATTGAAACCTTATTGAAGAGGAAATACAGAAAGTATAAAATAAACAAGAAATTAGAAACATATAGTTAGTACAGTATATTAAAAAGATGCATATGCAATAAATGTGGATGTTACAGATCACGATATTAATCTAAAAAGAAATTACTTATTAGATGGTACAAAGAAAAGAGGGTAACTGAAGAAAGGAAAAGGAGAAGAGATCATTTAATTAATTACTTTAATTTACTACTATTATACAAGCCTGTAAGCAAGAGTATAATGGGATGTTAGTCTCGCTTTGTGCTATTCTGAGTTTAATGCAAAAAAGGGGCAAAAAACAGGGGAAAAAAGAGCTTAAAAACACTGCTAAGTTAAATGGAACAATAAACACCACCTATTTTGTCTCATGTAATTTAGGATAAAGATTTATGAGATTTGTAAATGGCAAAAAATATGAATATCCCTAATATCATATAAATTATATTGTCAAGGTTTTGTGTGCCTAGTTGAAAGAAATAAAGGGCAAAGCATGCAGTGAAAAGACAGTGTTTATTGCTGTTAATTACAAAAACTGAAGATTTACTTCTCATAAACAAACCTGATGAGAAATAGAAAGTTATAAATAGCACATGTGCATCAATTTCTCCTCAGGAAGTCTTTGATGTGCATGATTCTCACCATAATCAGTTCTTCATTAGCACTTAAATTGTCACATTTTGACACGGCACCATGTTTTTTGCTTGCTGACAGTTTTACAAGCCCTCGGGATACACTATAATTATTACTTTGTTATATCACGACTACAACATTGTGGCTTTCTGAAATGAGATATTAAAAATGCTGAAATTACAGTAGTTTAAGAAGACCTCAGTTTACTAATGGTGTGCTCAAATATACTTTCCTAATATTTACAGAAGTGAAAGGAATTGTCACACGCCCCAGCTATTTTAAAATGACTAATGGGGGTTTTAATATGAAAGGACCAATAGCAAACCCACAGAAACATCAATGTTACACCATCACGGTAAAAATATCCTTGTGAATTAGCTTCACTTTAGCTGCAGTGCCAATTTCTAGAGCACACCCATTGTAATAATTAAATAAATTAATAATAACTTTACAAAAAAAAAAAAAAAAAACTCCAACGTTCCCCATTAATGTCCACCACTACATTTGTATTGTTCCATTTTACTCAACGGTGATGTCATTGTTTTGTTACAATCTGGCCACAAAAGCAGCAAAGAGACCAGATAAAGCACTCAATGAGTACATTTATTTACCATAAAACACAGAAAGACTTAAAAGATTAAGATGACACTAAATTCGCTGTCTCATGTGGAAAAGAACTGTTTATATTAGGTGAATGCCTGAAAAAGATTTTTTTAGCTATAGCCAAACATTAGTGTCAGTTTTGAAGACAATGTAGGTGTTGTTTGTTGTCCATTGTATATGAAAAATATTTTCATGGCACATATAACAGGATTTTAACTCTGCATATAAAGAATCTTCTTGATCCCATCATGAGATGGTTTTAAATTCCTTTCATTTTCTTCGAGTTTACATAATAATGAATACGTGCATGATCTTATTAGGCTCTTGACTAGAATTTTCACAGCACGGTTACATCATCCCAGTGCCATTTGCTGTTTTATCAACACTGTCATCACACTGCTGAGATCCCAGTCGACGTCAAACTATCAGAGACCCTGTTAGCATGCAAGGACTTAGGTGTGTATACTATAAAAAAACCACCTGAGAGGGAGCACTGGCCATACAAGCAGTTAGATCAGGGGTACTCTATTTAGTTAAACATACAAGGGCTGCAATTCAGCAGGTTTTCCATGTATCCTTGCTCCAATACAGCTAACTTAAGTTAACGAGTCAATGTCCAGAACCTGATAGGCTGTTGAATTAATTTAATTTAAATCAGTTCTTCTGAAGCAGGAATACATGGAAAACTTTGTTGTATGAGCAAATTGAGAACCCTTGGGGTATAGCATTCCTAAAAGGAGGCTGAAAAAGAAACGGCAATAAAACTGTAAAAACACATCATGAAAATCCAAGTACAAAGGTAAAGTAGCTGCAGCTTTTATGCCTATGTGAAAAACAGAAAAGGATTCAATAGTAAAAGAATGAATGTTGAATAAAGTTTTGTTTTGATATAATTCAGACATTGCATCAGGCATGACCAACAGTCTAATCATTCACTGACCTGCATCTTTCATGAGCATCTGAACAGGGTCCTCTACATTGGTTGGACCTGCAAATACATAAATGAACAATATACACAATTTCAGTGAAAACAACGACTGAGTTCAACCTTGTTCGCTGACAACAAAGATGTGAAGACTTAAATAAACTCAGTGGAAACATAATAACTCAATTTAAACTTAAAGAGGCATTCCATAAAAAAACTGGTGCTGTGCTGGATGGAACTGTTTGCTAGGCCAAAGCAAACAATTCCTCATGTTTGGGTCCAGAGGCTGGACACTAACCATGCCAGCAAGAAGTCTTAAATTCCATCTTTAAAAATCCAGAGCTGGGTTTCTGTTATTTTGTTTAATTCAAGGGAATACTATAAATAATATAAAAAAAAGATAATCAAGCTGCAACATAAATGTGGCACAGAAATTTTATTTTCCTGCTGTGTAATGTCTTATATTGCCAGTTAAAAGAATGCTGCCCAATGCTTTAGAGCCGCTTTTACAACTGTTTACAGCTGAATTGTTTCAGTATTTGCAGCTATGTTTATCATCAACATTGCTGGATGTTTCTGACTGAGTCACTTGGCATTTATATATCCTGCTTGAGGGAGCGTGCATTGTGTAAATACTATTTTTATCATGTTCTCTTTATACTGGACAACACTTGGCTTTGCTAGTGATCAGAAACAACAGTAAATGGGACCATTTTAAAAATAGAATGGTGATAAGAAGATAAATATTTGAGAAAATTAGTGAAACTGTAATCTCTTATTACATTACGTAATCTCACAAATTGAATAGAATATATATGAGTCCAGTTACAAAAATGAAGACAAAAGAAAGTTTCATTCGATGTAAAAACATAGCTTTTAGCAGCCTCCTGCCTCCCTCAGGTCTAAGCTGGAGCAAACTTAGAACTGGTTCTAGCACCAGCCACATAAACCAGCTCTGGCACAGAATGAGGTTAAATATCAATCACACCCAAGTTACTCGACCAGCCGGATCTCTACTTTCTATTAGTCGTTCTGCACTCAATCCTCACAAGTCAATAGATGAGTTCTTTCAAAGATGGCTAGTCAATCTAGCCATCTTTAATTTACTCCCATAAAGCCCATTTCCACTTTGTCACTTCAAAAGAAAAGTAGCTTCAGAGACTGGCAAAAGCAGGCCCCTGGATTCACAAGTACGTGAGAAATGCTACCACTGTTTCAGCAACAGAGTGAAAAGTAGCAGGCCATATTCCCCGGGAGGCCAGCAGCAGTTTGTGAAGGTGTTTGAAGAGAGTGGTGGTTGTAGTCATAGTCACCAGGGAGTCCAGTAGTATTATCAGATTATGTATTCAATATTACAAATACTGTGATTTATTAAGAGAACATGAACAAAGACACGTGTTCTGCAGTTTTTTTTATTATACAAAATAAGTCACTTGATTTAACATGGCAATACTTTATGATAATGAGAAAGAAATTTGGGTTTATTTTGTGTTCCAGGTTAAGCTTATTGAATGAAAGGTGGAACACCTGTATCTTCATAGCATCATAACTAAATAAAGGTAATTTATTTCACATTAAATTCACAAATAAATTTAAGATTAAATATAAGATTTAAGATTAAATACCTTATCAGTATCACAAAGGCCGCTGAAATATCAAACATAGTTTTACTAGACGTTAAGTAAAAACTGCTGAATTAATAATAAGTATATGGGATGTATTCCAAAAAATCCCGTTTTTTTGTGCTTGTGCTATATTAATTTATACTATGCTATTTGTGCTATATTAATGTGCTTTCATTGATTTCCCAGAGGAACCCTCCCAAAGGGATTAATAAAGTATATTCTATTCTATAACAAACTACACTGAACAGCTTCAGAAGTGGAATTCAGCCTTCATTACTGCGCGACTAATTAGCATAATATGCTAATATCAGCCATTGCACACTGCAATATTTAATTGTAATATTGCATATCTTGAGTTTCCAATTATTTTAAATTCTTGTTAGTTTGAATTTTATAGCAACAGTTTATAGCAAGAAGGACTTTGGTAATCTCATTAAATAATTCAATCAAGTAATACAATTGTCTATCAATTATTATCTACCCGTCGTAACCGTTGGTTGTTTTTTTTTTTTACGGTGACGGAAAAATCTAAAGGTTTGTCCGTCATTTTAACTGAATGCAATTCACACCCCTGACCACTAGGTAACAGGTGAACAGACAGGTCGCAGACCTGAACCACTAGCGCAGAAGGAGCACCTGCTGTGAAATTTCTCTCATTAAAGCCAATGAAAAGAGAAACCCTTCATTGAGAGCGCGGATTCAGCTTTCATAATAACATCAAAACAGCCACGAGAATGAAACTGTCTGAGGCAAAAGTTTAGAAAAAACCTTATGACAACAGCGTCTATAGTAATCCCACTTGAGGCATTTGATTACAGAGAAACAGGCACGCACTTCAAGTCCATACGGACCAGGAGAAAGGTCTGAAACTGTGCGTTCAGGCAAGAGCAGATAAACTGAAGTCCAGTCATTCATTATTCATACTGGGGCCAGTCAGGGGTTTTGGTCACAGCAGAAAAAGTATTCATCAAAGAGAGAATATGTATATATGTATATATGTATGTGTAAATATGTATATATATATATATATATATATACACTCACCGGCCACTTTATTAGGTACACCATGCTAGTAACGGGTTGGACCCCC
>JBAMHX010000013.1:10615881-10635321 GCA_037177515.1 Pseudomugil tenellus
ATATATATACTCTCTCTTTTACAGAGGGAAGAAGGTATTGAGTGAGTAATATCTATTTCAACATTTTACTTACCATGCAGATTCTGAACCATATCCAGCAGCACTGGGGTCAGGGTCTGGCCGTAATTGTGGAAGATATCCAGAAATAATACCTCCGTACAAGGCTAAAGAGAAAGAAATAGAAGAGTAAGCACAGATAAACAAACAGTGTAATTAGCAATCACCAAAGCTCTCCACATTCTTAGAAGCCTCCCGTGGTTCTGTTGACCAATCTGCGTTGGTGGGCAGACAAATAATTGAAAACATCAATGCTTAGAAGGGAGCATTAGAGAAACAGTTCAAAGTTCCAGTTCAAAAATAAAAATCAATGACCCACTGTCAGAGGATTACTGTATTTGTTTCATAAAGAGAAGGTCTGACCACCTTATTGGTTTTTAGATTTTCAAAAATCTATAATAACCGAGCATCAGTTTTTCACCAAATATGTACAGTATGTATGTCAGTATTAATGACATTCAATATAGTCTGTTCGTTTATTTTAATCAAATATCTTCTTATCTATATGTAAACAATGATGCATTCATTTGAGTAAATCAGGGATTCCCAAATCCGGTTTCCGGGACCGGTGTCCTGCAAGTATTGAAAGTTTCCTGACTGAAACACACATGATTGAAATTAAAGCGATCTCCACAGCATGTTGACAAGTTCTGCACAAGTAATTTCTCGTTCATTTGAATCAGGTGTGTTGCTGCAGGGAAGCATGGAATACCTGCAGGATACCGGCCCTCAAGGACCGGATTTGGGGATCCCTGGAGTAAAGAATGTTGATGCAAGGAAACACCCTAAAAACTGCAGTTTAACATCTGTAAAGTAAAAAATACATGGTCACAACTAAAAACATATGAATAAGATCTCATGTACATATGAATTAAATTAAACCATTCAAGTTCAGCCATATTCCAAAATATGTTTTTTCAAACATAAAAATATGCTCTTTTTTTTAAAGCGCAAAGTTTTCTTTAGGGAACTCTAAACTATGAGACACGTTGCTATTAAACAAGTCATCAAGAATAGTAATCTCACTTTTCATCTGCAGGAGCTTGCTTTAAATGCATAAAACTTTAACAAAACCCTGAGGGTCCATGAAAAGACACTTTACAGCAAGGCAGAAGTCTGTCATTTGCAATGATTAAAATGAGAGAACTAGAGCACAACATAGAAGGGGGAAGAGAAATGAGGAGTAGACAGAAAAAAATAGCACAGAGGATGAGAGATTATGCCATCACCAGTAGCTAAAGATAAGCTTCTTCCTAATAACCAAACTTAACCACAGAGACGAGCTATAAAGCTCCACTGCTTTATCATGATTTAATGTATACAATATGCAAAAGCCACCTCTTCTTTAAATGTATGAAAATAATATTTTGGGGCATGATTTACATCATCAGACAGCTATAAACTACTGCCAAGACTATAGATCACACAGGACTACTGCAGGCAACACAGACAAAAGCTGCAAATTCTGCCATTTTCTGATGTATGCAGAGAAAAACCCCAAAAGAGGAGAAGAATTCCAAGCAAGGAAAGCAAAATAAACCACTACATATTATTTGTGGCTCAAGATGTATGATGGATTAATTTTGTTTAATTTGGATTAATTTTTGCTGTTTTCAAGTTTTGCGCTGACTTTCAAAACCATTATTTCTAATTCAAAATATTGCAGCATTAATCTGATGTTCTGAAAATGTGGGTACACATAAAAACTGGAGGTTGTGCACATAACCAATGTTCCCTGAGGGAGGGAAACGAGGTACAACACATATTTATGGGGATTTCACCCTCGCGAGACCAACCTGAAGACGTTTCTTTCAACACACCTACCAAGGCCAAATGAGGCTGAGGTGCAGTCCCGGGGAGCCCCGTCTCCCTGCACTATAAACGTACTGCACCGCCTCATTTCCTCAATCTAAAATGCACTTCACCGAACAGTATACGGTGAGGGGCTGACCTGTGTTGTACCTCGTTTCCCTCACTCAGGGAACATTGGTCATGTGCATAACCTCCAGTTCCCTTTCGGTCAGTCCACTCGAGGCACAGTCCTGGCAGAGCTGCGTGACGGTACCATTCACCGTCCTGCTGAGAGGACCGCTTGGGTGACATCCTTGGCAGTCATGTCTAAGCAGTAAAATCTGACAAATGTGTTGGGCGAAGCCCAGTTAGCAGTAGAAAAAAATATCCTTGACTGAAACCCCTTTAAAAAAAAAAAGTCCAGGAAGTAGCCATGCCCCTAGTCGGGGCAAGTCCGTGTTCTTACTGGCATAAGCTCGAGAAATTGTCTCCACAATCCAGCGCGAAAGCCGCTGCTTGGAGAGCGCTTTACCTGCTGATGGAGCAGCAAAACACACAAAAAGCTGATCTGTCCTCCGCCATTCCCTTATCCTGTAGGTGTTCAGTGCCCGCACTGGACAGAGAGCGTTCATACACCGTTGCTCGGTCGAGGCAAAAGGAGGCAGCAAGAATGCCATAAACTTGAATGACAGACTCTTTAGAAGACAAGTCTGGAAATTTAGGGACATAAGAGGGGTTAGGGCGTAACATCACCTTAGACTTATCTGGCGCAAACTGGGTGCATGAATGATGAACCGAGAGCACGTGGATGTCCCCAACGCGTTTCGCTGAACACAGAGCCAGAAGAAAAGCAGTTTTTTATGACAGAATATCCATACTGACTGATTCTAGTGGTTCAAATGGTGCGTTGCAAAATGCTTCCAAAACCAACGCCAGATCCCACGGGGGGACCATCATTCTCCTTGGCGGTTTTTTCCGCAAGACCCCTTTCATGAACCTCATCACTTGAGAGTAGGACCCGGGGATCTGCCTTTCCAGCCCACGTGACTGGCTGATATGGCTGACAATTAGACCTTTATGGTCTAATTGTCGGAGATCGGTGACCCGCAGAGGTTGACGGCTGAACATTAGCCTCTGAGGATCGTCTTTTTGAGCCTGGCGCAGCGTCTGAGAGCAGGAGCGACCGTGCGCATCCCGGGGCTCACTGAAAGGCTTCGGCTGGACATAATGGTGCCGGGGAAGACTGAGACGGAGCGCTTCCTCTTGCTTCTTTTTCTGGTCGCAGCTAGTTTGGATCTTTTCCAAAGCCTGTCTTAACAAACCTGAGGTATCCATCGCCATGTGGAGGAAAGGTGAGCACTGGGACTCGGGTAGCTCAATGAGTGTGAGCCAGAGGTGTCACTGAGCGACAACCGTTTCTACCATGGCTTTGCCCAGAGCTATGGCTGCTGTACTGGATAAGCGCAAAATGAAGTCAGCCGCCAACAGCGTCTCCTGCAGGTCCTGAAGTTTTTCCGCTTGGTAGACATGCAGCATAGATGTGGTGTTAAGTGGGTTTTCCAGAGGCTGCATTAGCTTTGGACGCTAGGTGTGCAGCCAGCGTCTCATCCATGGGAGAAATGTTTGCCAGACTGGCGGCTTCCATTTCCTCTAATTCCAAAAACTGAGCTGTCGCATGCAACATGCCGAGACACACTGGACAAGCATCGTGTGTATCCGTCTCAGAGAAAAAATCCACCACGCACTGGGGCAAGGACAGGTTTTCTCTCTGAAGGCATGTTATTCTTTACAACGTATTCCTGTTAGCAACTAAACGACCTATTTGTTAGCTTAGCTAAACAAGATTTGTCAGTGAGCTAAACAAGTTATTTTTTTTTTAAACAACTTAGCCAGTTAGCGAGCTAAACAGGCTAATTGTCAAATTTGCAGTTAGCAAGCTAAACCAGAAAAAGCATGACAAGGCTTGGGGTGACGCTCTAGGCAGGGAGCTAGCTCACCTCCAGTCGAACAGTTAAATCAACAAGTACTATACACGACACAGGTTGCAAGGTGAAGTGCAATAAGATTGAGGAAATGAGGCGGTGCGGTACGTTTTTAGTGCAGAGAGGTGGGGCTCCCCGGGACTGCACCTCAGCCTCATTGGGCTTTGGCAGGCGTGTTGAAAGAAACGTCTTCAGGTTGGTCTCGCGAGGGCGCAATCCCCATACATATGTGTTGTACCGAGTGGACCGACCGAAAGGGAACCTAATATTTCTTAGTCCTTATATGGCTTGCTGTACATATAGAGGTTTAATCTATAACAAGCAGTGTTAGATGGACTGCTAATGTTACTTACCCTCAAACTGTATTTCCAGGAGTCACCACCAGTTTCTTCTACGGCTAAGAAAAAAAAAGTTAGAGAAAGGCTTATGTCTGGAGGTTAGAGTAGAATCTGCTCAGTAAAAATAATGCACATGCTGATTGATCACTGTATGGTACCAGTATGTTTTTACATTTATGTGGTTTTGCTTGACTTTGCACTGCCAAGTCAACACTCAATAATTATCTGAATGATTGCTTTATTATGTAAGGGCATTGAGCTTTGGGTTGAATAAAAGGTGTGAGTGAGATAGCTATAACCAAAATAAAGTTAGTTACATGGTTGTGTATTTTATTGCACACTCCTCTCTCTAAAATAAAAAAAACATTCAAATCAGCATAAAAACATAGAGTAATATTAATTTCAATAAAAGAAAAAAATAGCTCCTAGCTATACACATAATGACATGCTCCACTGCTTTAAAAAACAGCTCATTAAAACAATTAACATGCGGTACACATTTTCTCAAGTACTAAATCCAATAAATTACTGGACAAGCTATCCCTCACAGATCTGAACAAGCCTGTCAATGCAATCAGTCCTCAAACCCAGATACAATTTCTGAAATAAGTTTGGATACTGAAGTCTTTGCCATTACCAAAGCTCTCCGGGTCTTCCTCCCACATTGTCAGCTCTTCCTGTGTGAGAAGGAAGTAGTGCGACACAAGCCGGCGTCCAATCTCTGTCAGTGTGGGATGAGTGAAGAATGCTGTCTTGATCTTGTGAGCCTCCAAACTCTCTGGTTTACTTTCTGTAAGATGACCCAAGAAGGGATAATGGGGAAAAAAACACAAATCTTTCTCACTCTTAAATTAAAAATGAGGAATTCATGCACACAGTTAAAAGGTCAGATTTCAAAAGAAACCAGGTAACTAAATTTAGATGCAAACACGAGGCTTGCTGGAGTGATTGCTTTGTAGCATAATCCTCAGTAAAGTGTACAGAAAGCTGTACCAACTGACAGAACAAACAAGTGCTGTGCTCAATTGCTGATGAAGTCCTGGAGGCTTGTCTGACAGCTTGAAATAAAGATGAGAAACAGTGACACTGAAGGCATTTAAACATGCTTTTCATTGTTTAAATCTCTCTCAGAAATCACCAATGAAGAATTAGAGGAACTTTAATTCAGAAAAGAAATTCAAATTCAATCCTTCTTGCTTCTCAATGTCTGGATTTTCTTTAATGCTCTTCTGAAATATCTTGCTATTTTTTTTTCACTTTTATTAATTCCCTCTAATCTCTTTTCTCCTGTCTTTCATATCTTACCATCAATGTTCTTGGCAGGTTTGTAGGCATCATTCTTTAAAATCATCTTGATGAGGTTCATACACTGAACAATGAAGCGTTCAAAGGTCACACCATCTCCAGCAGGTGTGAACACGTAGCTAACAGCAAATTCCAGGGAGCGTTGGATTAGTGGTATAAATGCACATGGATGATACTCCAGGAAATCTAACAACTGCATGGTGCAGAAAAGACAAGAAAGGGAAATTACATAAAGCTGTAATAAGAAATAATAGATTTGCTCAAATTACATTTATTTATAATAGTGCATTTGTAAATATCAGCTTACAACTTTAGTATATAGAATGATAGTCTTTTCCAGCTTCTCTCTGCATGTGCTCTCTGAACCAACCTGGCGACCTGAATCAAATAATACATCATAGGCAGCCTCCATTAGCAATGCATTCAGTGCAGACCTACAGTATCCTTTGCAGATCATAATTTGGAAAAGAAAAAGATAACCAAATAATGTATCTAACTTTAGGTAAATACTCCTATAACCTCCAGATAAACAAATAGTAATTCACAATGTTACTACTACAAATAGCTCCTATTATCTTACATATATTAAATTGTTCAAAGACAATTACAGTTACATATCAGTTTTTTATTGTCTAAAAGCAGAGAATTTAATTTATTTTAAATCATTCTTTATTACTGTGGAAAGAGAAAATATCCAAAAGTATTCAAATAAAAATAATATTAAACAAAATATATATGCATACTCAACTATGTGATGGGTTGAAATACACCACAATTATTTTTCCTATACTATTCTTACTGTCTGCTGTTTAATTAAAAGCGTTGGTAATTATATATTAAAACTGACAAATAATTCAAAGGACATCTTTTGAGTTATGCACAGACACACACCCAGATTGAAGCCAATTAAAATAGACTAAAATATTATAAGAAAGGAAAGCTAACGAACCTTTAAAGTGTCCAAGAGGAATTCTGGAGGTGCTGAAGTTCAGTGCTCCCAGAACCCCTCTCAGTATTTTGATGCATAATAAAGGGGGGTGGGGTTCTGTAAGAATTTGTATAAAATGTGCAAAAGAGCATTTCCCATATAGATGTAAAGAAGGCAAGCATTTGGTGGTCAAGCGTCGGCCTGTGGGCCCCAGTCAGGCTCAAACCAAAAGGGTTACATGGGCCCCCTCACCTGCGGGGTGAGCCTTAGGGGCCGGGTGCAGTGTGAGCCGGGTGGCGGATGAGACCGGGAACCCTGAAGGTCCGATTTCCCGTTACAGAAACTGACTTTGGATATGTGAAACATCACCTCTCTGGAAAGGAGCCTGACCTGGTGTGTGAGGTTGAGTGGTTCAGGCTAGATATAGTTGGACTCACTTCGATGCACAGCTTGGGTTCTGAAACCAGTATCTTTACAAGGGTTGAACCACTCTGGAGTTGCCCCCAGTGAAAGGGGCAGAACAGGTGTGGGCCTACCGATTGCCCCCAGGCTTCAAGTCCAACCTCTGGCAGAGCTACAAATATGTCTTAGGGGAGGTGATATTGAGTTCAAGTGGGCTGTGTTCCATGCCTATAATATTGTAGTGATCAGCCAAAGGTTGTTGGTGCCTGTTGAAATAGATTTTCACCCTCAAAACATCTCATTTTGAAGAACTTTGAAAAACTGCAAAAAAGCTGTGGGGGTTTTTATGACTGTTTTAAACTCTTTGTAGAAAGGACAGTGGATTTATCTGATGACTACCCAGAGGCCTTGAATCTGGAAAATAGAATTGCCTCAACTCTGTTCTCATGCACACACATTCACATGACTCCTGAGAAACTTTCATGAGAGTGAACTGAAAGAACACACTGTAAATAAGAATACAGGTGGTTTATTGTTCATTGTGTTCCCAAGGTTTTTCATTCTGTGCTGAGAGTATATTGATGAAAGATGGAAATATCCATAACTTTCGGATTAAATCGAAACCACACATTTTATTTGACATTCTCAAAAACTTTTACAGATGTACCATAGAAAGTCACATTTTGATACTGATCTTCAGGTTACATGACATCACATTTTAATAGCATTTGTTTTATTCCTTATCTGTTTTAATCATTTTTAAATGCTTATCTTGATTTAAGGGTTTGATCTGCGTTTTATGTTTTAATTGATATTCTTCAGTTTAATGTTTAATAATGTTTAACATAACTTGTGTATTTAGAGGTGACTGTAAAGGTTTAAGAGACTGATATGCAAATAAGAATCTGAATGCAGCCAAACCCTGATCTTATTGGTGGGTTGTTGCAAAGCCCTCCCTTCACGTTGAACCAGCGTGCTATTGAATGAAACAGACCGCTCTGCTTACACACTTTTTCTCTGCACATTCCAAACAAAAAAAACTTTTCTCTTGGACTTCTCGGTTTATCAGCCCCTGCTGGAGATATGTATTAAGAGAACTGAAGAACACGCCAAAACCCTGGTAATGAATTACGCTTAACTAATTTATGTAACCAAGTTTGAGCCTCCGACTGGAAGTTAAGAGTTTTACATAGTTTAGGCTTTTAAGACAATCTTTACCTTTTTGGGACTTTACTGTACCCTTTTCATCTTTGGCCTTAATGATCCATAATTGCCAACCCGCCATTGATCAGAGAGACAACTCAGGCTACGAACCCCTCGGACAGGCCTCCCCGCATCCAAGCAGGCGCTAGCATGGATCGACACCATCCCAGTGCCTCGAACGGATCCTAAACTTTCATTGACATAGTTAATAACCATCAGTTTATTTAATTCATGTTTAATTACACACCTAGTTTTACACTCCTTTTACACAGAAACTAAGGTTTTTCATCAAATCTACAGCTATATCATTGTTTATGTTTATCTGTCATATTTTTTATGATTGTTTATTTTCTTTCTGGTATTTAGCACATGTATAGATTATAAATTAGATAAAGACTTTAAATTTCCTCCTAGCCTATGATTTATTAAAGTAAACTACAAAATAGAGATGGTGTCCCGTTTAAATTATTTGATTATTAATATTTATATTAATATTAATTTATGACACATATTCCTCACATTATTATGGTATCCCGTAGTCAATCTAAACTGCACTTCACCGAGCAGTATACGGTGATGGGCTGACCTGTGTTGTACCTCATTTCCTTCCCTCAGGGAACATTGGTTATGTGCATAACCTCCAGTTCCCTTTCGGTCGGTCCACTCGAGGCACATTCCTGGCAGAGCTGCGTGACGGTAACATTCACCGCCCTGCTGAGAGGATCGCTTGGGTGACATCCTTGGCAGTCATGTCTAAGCAGTAAAATCGATCGCCATGTGGAGGAACGGTGAGCACTGGGACTCTAGTAAACTACAAAATAGACATGGTGTCCCGTTTAACTTATTTGATTATTAATATTTATATTAATAATCAAATAATTATTTGATATTAATAATCAAATAATTATTTGATTATTAATATTTATATTAATATTAATTTATGACACATATTCCTCACATTATTATGGTATCCCGTGCCTATTTCTAGACGTTTCCACCTATTTCGTGGTGGTAATCCCAGAACTTGATGGTAAACAGCAGTGAGGAATGCCATCAAGCTAAAGAAGGAGTCATACGGGTCCTTTTTGGTCTTTGGGACTCTGGAAGCAGGTGATGAGTGTTGACAGGCTAAGAGGAATACAGCTTTGGCAGTTGCTGAGGCAAAAACTCATGCATGAGAGGAATTTGGTGGGGCCATGGAGAATGACTTCCATGGACAATAATGGCTTTGGGGAGATTCTGGTCCACCATCTGTCCATTGAAAAAGGGACTCTGGACATTGTGGGTTGGTGGAGGGAATTTTTCCAAGACCTCCTAAATCCTACCAGCCCGTCTACTGATGAGAACGCAGAGCTGGGGGACCATGGAACAGTGGACCAGCCCTATGCTCTTTTCAGGGTCCTGGAGGGGGCGTGGGGGTTTGTGGGGCATGCTCTGGGAGTATGGGGGTACCACATACAAGCTGTCCAGTGCCTGTACGACCGGTGTCAGAGTTTGGTCTGCATTCCCGGCAGTAAGTCAGATTTGTTTCTAGTGAGGACTGGACTCCGACAAGGGTGCCCTTTATCACCGATTCTGTATGTAACTTATATGATCAGGTGGTCTAAGCACCGCCGAGGTGTTGAGGAATGTCTAGAGCACAGAATATACACATTAACTTATTTAAAAACAAGGAAGAGATAAACAACTGGTCTACACACAATGCAGCAAAACACTGGTCTTAATTAAGATGGGTAAGAGTGTACTCTATAAAAGTAGCTGCAGCAAATTAAAAAGGAGGGAGATGGTACTGGGGAGGCATGTAGGTATTTATTTATCTTTATCTATTAGAGAGAACTTCCCTTCTTTTGGTTAAATGTCCATTTCATCTTGCTTTCTTGTTATAGTCTTTTAGGCTCATTACTGTAGAAAATAAGATTTACTGAAAAAAAAATCGGGGGGGGGGGTAAAAAGAAATGAGTCACTTTTTCTTATATAAATTTGGTGTCCATAAAACCCAGCCAAGATGTCGAAGTCTATAAAGATGCCCCATCTGGTTTACTGTCCCCATTAACCCCACTGGTCTGTTGCATTTCTATTCCACTGCAAATCATCGTGAACAGACAACCCTGTTTTTTTTTTTTTTCCTTTCACTTAACATAAACTTTAATTTCTATTAGCAAACCCTTATTTAAACGACAATAAGGTTATCTGGCTCAAAGGATGCTGTGTTTGCTTTTTTATGATTTCCTATAGATCAGGCATTATGTAAATCCAAACATTGCTGTACTTCATCGACATTGTGTCCATGTAATTGACGATTTCCCTAAAAGTATGCGACTGACATCGATGTAAGCAGATGCTAAGTTGTCAAAGTCACTGAGGTCACACATTTAAACACAAAAATAGATGGTATGGGCTTTTCTTATTGTTGACAGCTATCAAAACGTATAGGCTCCAGCCACTCACGACACCGAATTGGATTAAGCGGTATAGAAAATGGATGGATGGTATCTAACTTTCACAAAGTAGTTCTCAACAGTCCAACAACTCAAAATAATACAGGTGACCTCAATTAGAGGACAAACATCAAACAGAAAGCCAGGCATCTAAATGGACCAAACAGATTGTCCAAAACCAGCAGTTTATATAGCTGACCTTATCAGGTTGTGCGGAGCAGATATTTCCCACACGTCCAGGTACGAGCTGCCTTACTGTTTCCCCTATCTGCTAAGTCCAAATACCAGAAGGGGCCCTGATTCTGTCTCTACTGCCATCAGTTCAGTGAATATTAGAAGATATTATTCAGGCTGATATCTCAAATGATATTTCATTTCTAACATAAACCACTGTGGCAGCTTGAGGAGTTCTTTTATCTTACACTCATTAGGTGTTCCTATAGCAAACTTATAACGACAAGATTGAAAGGACCTACTGAAATAAAAAAATATTACTCTGGTTTCAGTCGGTTGCTATTTTCTGACTCCAGGTGCTACAAAATGTTTTCGTTCCCAGTGTTAGAACTTCCTAATCATTCAGGAGCATAGAGGCAGACTTTGCCCATCTTGGCAACTTCTGATGCAACTATGGGGTAATAGTTGTTGCACTGACAAACAGTATTTTTTCGTTTTTCTTTTTGCCAGCTTTAATATTTGGTAACTATATCCCTTTTGACCTCTCTTTTTAGGATTACAGGAGCTACGAAACAAAACAATATCCTACGTATACTCAGTTTGCTGATATGAAGATGCAACGATTTATACTCGTTTTAAGATTTTAAGGTCTTCAGATAACACCAGGGAAAGAGCTGAAATGTAAAATAATTCTAAACAATCCCAGTAGGAATAACTATCAACTTCTTATCTGACACCTAGATTAGGCTGCACCATCATAAGACCTAGACACTACATGACATGAACTATCTTAGCCTTTTAAGTTTGCGCCTGGTTCACAAACTAGATGAAACACTTTTAAGTCTGTTTACCGAAGGGAAAGGTTTAAGATCAGAGATTTGAGACAGAGAAAGAGACATGTACTCACAGCATTCCAAGAACTGTTTTATCCTTTCAAACACAGCATTCAGGAAACCCTGAAAGGAGGGAAAATGCAGAGAGAGTATGATAAAGTTTCATCCTTCTGACATTTTTTGCAGCTGAATCAATCATGAATGCTTCTCAAGTAATACAGAGGAACAGAAACGTGCATGCGTGTGGGTTCACCTGCCTTTGTACTCGTGCGTATAAATAAAAGTCCCTTGCTACACAATATGGATGAGAATCAATTTTCCATTGCCTGGTGAAGTCGCGGCTTAGCATGAGAAATTAGATGATAGATGGAAGTGCAATCTGTTTAATTCGGCATTAATGTTCAGCCATGAGGTCAATAGCAGCGTCATTAATCAAACATCTAGCATACACATTCTAACCAAGAGCTTAAGCTCCTGGTAGAGTAAGAAAGGGGAGAAAGAGGAGGCTTAAAGCAGAGGAGCGGGATGAGAGATGATGGACAATCCAGTTCATGACAGACTTTAATTAGATTGATGCTTGAAATTTTTTAACAGGGGGTTAAAAGATATTTACATACAAGAAAAAATTTCAACTGGATAAGATAGGGTGATAAAAGTAACCCTTATGGTTTGTTGGACTCAACGCCATTTCAGGACTTAACACGTTTTTTTAAACTGGTTTAAAGAATAGAAAGAGAGCATATTCTAGCCGTAGTTCCATAGTATTTGCTTGGAAATTAACCCAAAGAATTAAGTTATTTTACAACAAAATTAACATTTTGTTGTGAAAATTCGTGTAAAAACTTTACTCATATAATCAATATTTTTATTGTTCAGATGATCATGAGCCTAGCCAGCCCAACCAAACCTTGAAACAGCCATATGTTTCACTGATGATACAGTGTTTTTATGCCCGAATTTTTTCTTTAACTTTCTTAAATATGAAGTTTGTAATTTAAACCAGACAATATATGTAACAAATAATTTGTTCAGCTTGTTCATTTTTATTTACCTAATGAAATTATCTGACTTTAATTTCACCTTCACAGTAACTGTAAACCGTAGAGCTTCGCTTACAGTAATTTTCTGTATCATAACCCTGTATGATGATGTTTGATTTTTGTCAAACAAATGACCTAGTAACTGTCAAATCATCACTATGATGCAAGCGGTGGTGAATAAAATCACTATTCTCAACAGATTTAAGTTAGATTTATTTCAGCAATTCACTGTATAATTTCAAATTGGTTGCGTCTTGTTACACGCCATAAGAAGATCTCAGTTATAAAACCCTACATTAATTTTTAATGATACCAAACATCATCCAAGGATGAGCAAAGCTAAGATAAGAACACAGTTGAACGCACATCAATAATCTGAGTCAGCCTACTTTCATTACTGTGCTGTTCTCTATGCCCACTTCTTTTAATAGCAGTGCCTTCACCTTCATTCACGCTCTTGTTATTCTCGCTTTGATTACGGCAATTCTCTGCAATCAAGTTTGCCCCACAACTCCATCCATAAATTCCTGTTAGCTCGGAATTCTGTTGTCTGAATTATTACCAGAGCCTCAGCTACAAAACACGTCGCCCCTCTCCTCAAAGTGCTTCATAAACTGCTTCCTGAATCTCCCTGAACTCCTCAATACAAACAATACATCCCAAACTCAATGCATCAATCCTCCTCCTCTTCACAGCTCTCTATTCCATCTGCTCGCATGTCCAAGGCAGTTATTGTCCTTTAACCATAAAGCCTCTCGCCTTTGAAACCTTCTTCCACTATCCATCCAAAGCATTGAACATTTTCTTACTTTAAAATGACCTCTTTAAGCACCTTAATATCCTTGCCACATAAATTAACCTACTTTATAGATATTCTGTATTTGACTGAACACTTTACAATGTTTGTTTCATTGGCTTGCTTTTTTTTTTTTGGTAGTCTTTTATTACAGTTTGCTTAAGGTGCCCACATATTCTTTATTATCAAAGGATAGTTTTGTAGCCTGTGATTGATATTTTTCCAAGTATTTTGGTTAATTGATCATTGTAAATTCTCCCAACGAATAAGTATGAGCATGAATGGTTGCTTGTCTCTCTGATCTGGTGATGGACTGGCGACCAGTCCAGGGTGTGCCCTGCCTTCTGCCTGCTAACTACTGGGATAGGCTCCAGTTTTCCCACGGCCCTACAATACATTACAGTCTTTTAGCAGACGCTTTTTGGGGACCCTGAATTGGACTAAGCTGTACAGAGAAAGAATGAATCAGTAGTAGTTATTAGCTAAATTGATCTGAATGAAAATGTGTAGTACCTTAATGTGGCCATAGTAGCCGTTTGGAGACTTTATATCCTTTAAATTGATAAACCACTGATGACAAATTTCTTTTGTCTTTCATTTAATTTTTTTACCATCAGAAAAAAATGATTTTACATCTAAGCATGAAATATTAACTTCAAACAATTACAGTGAACTGAAATAAGACACAGCTCCAGGCAAATGACATTTTAATGAGAGTATTTTGACCACCGCATAACCTTCAGCCTTCCAGCTAAAACTTTATCTCATTAGTTGAAAAGCAGAATGCAATGAACTGACATTGTTCTGTCATAAAATGCCCTTGCCATCTCCCAACTCACAGTGACAGATAGAGGCATAACATACATTAATAATAGAAACAAGAGAGAGAAAGCCAAATGACTTATTGGCCTTTCCATACTTTCACTAAAAAAAAAGGACAAAATATAGACCTTTTGTCAACAAACTTTTCATCCATTACTGTATTTATGTTTATTAATGTATCTACTAATTTAAGCCATGGTTTCTCATTGTGCATCTTAGAATTAAATATGTAAAAAAAAAATAGCAAAAATTAAATTAATCATTTAAATACATGCAAAATGTACAAGCCATAGTTTTCCCTTAGATTATACAAATTTTTCTTTACAATATCAGTCCCAAAATAGTCTCCTCACAATTTAACACTTGATCCAAAGCTGCAGACTGTTTTGATTAAAGTGGGGTAAAAGTTTCCATGGGTGTTCAGGTTGCTTTATCAGAAATTAATTTACAAAATGTGCTTTTTCGGTGCATCTTCCCTGTCCTTTACAGACTTAATTACTTTTTGATCTTGCTGCTCAGTTTTATCAGGTAACCTTTAGTGAGACGGGTTGTGTCCAGCTGTCACACAGCAGTATTTCAACTCATTTAACATGTCAGTAGAGTAAGCACTAATGCAATTATGTCTGAACAAAACCATTTGAAGCTTTAGGTCATTTTTGTTTAGGTGAAGGGTCAGATAACTGTTCTATCTGGAAGGGGCTGGTCTCTAATTATGAATGCACTACTGACGAGTCAGCTATAAGGCTGCCACTAGTCACTGTTGGAAGCTTAATAACCCATTTTCCATGAGAATTCTCAGTTCTTCATTTATTTACTCGAGGAGAAGAGGATAGAGTCGTGATCAAGTGGTGAAGCTGTTTAGGTATAATGCTTTTACCTTTTCTGCAAAGTTGTTGACTGTAGCCAATAGGCTCAATGTAGTAGAGGCAAAAACCCTTATCTCGAAGGTTATGAGAGATTTGAAGATTTAAAACCATATGTCTGGTATAATCAAATTAAAATCTGCTGCAATGTGCATAGACTTGGCAACCCTCCTGGGGATGATTCAAACCACAGGGGAGAACTGCAATAAGCAAAGTAGTAGTTTTGCTTTTCTTTCATGTTTTTAACATAATTAGCTTGAGGTGTCATGGCAACTGAACTGCCTTGCCCTCTCAGCACAGCTTGGAAAGGGTCAGATTTAAATAAAAAGTTTGAAGCTTTGACCCACCATTTATGGTGATGTAATGTCTCTGCTGTGTTGTTGACATTGTTTTGAACTAGTGAATAAAAACAGACAATCGATATGCAGTAATCACCTTCACCCGGTGAAGGAACATTTCTATTCCCAAAGATAGAAGGAACAAGAATTCAAGGAACGGTTCAATGACTATGAAGGTTATTGAATCATATGCGATGACCTGAAAAACCACCAGACACTGATTTACATCTTCAGAAGATTTTGTTTAAAAATAGTGTTGTGCTGTCACTCATATTCTTTAAAGCATGAAATGATTGAATATGTTTAGGACAAAATGTTTTATTCACCCAGCAGAGCCCCAAAAACCTGTAGGATCAATAACAAAAATCACACGAGCGAGCACACATTTCTGTTTAGTAGTCTACTACCGATGAGGAAAACCTGAACCAGGCAAACATTAGAAGAGACACTCTTATGGGCATATTTCTTGATCTGTCAAGAGACTGAACGTGGGTCAGAGGTAGTGTGGGACAAAACACCTGGTTTATGGATAAACTGGTCCTCCATAAAAAGAAAAGAAAGAAAGGAGCGGGCATATATAAGCTGAGGCTTCCGTACCTGCCCTTTGGTTGTGACCCAAGTTTTGTATGCGTGGTGATGACCAATAAATTTTTCATTCATTCAAGTTTCAGTGCTGCTACTCTGGCTGTTATGAGACAACATATGGAGGTTTCTCTATTTCTTATCAATTTGTCTGATTTTAACATATGTACCCTTACATGATGTCACAATATATATAATATTTAGTTAATATTATTGTCACACAATTTAAAAAAGTTATCAGGTTTCACAAAAATTTTACAAGTCACCTAAATAAAAAAGTTAAATGCAGGCCCAAATTGTAGCACTTTATTTTAACTAATTCCACCAGTGAAAACTTTTTGTTCTCCCTCTTGGTTCTTTTGGTTTGTGTTTGCTTTCAGACTGGGCTGTCTGAATAAAATTTTCCAAGTTCCTAGTGTTAACATCACAGTTTATTTCGCCATTATTAATTGTCTGGTGTTCTGATGATTAAGATTAAAAAGATTAAAACTTCTTGCACCATCTCTAACAGGTACAATGTCACAAGAATAATAAATGGTATTTAAGCAATTAATATTAAAGTCCAGTTGAGACAGCTCCAGTTTTTGGTTTCTTTTTTTGGATGCAGTGTAGCTGGCGTACCCCACTGTATGTGCTGTGGTCTGTTAGACCCTCGATTCACAGATTAATGAACGTTCCAAGTTGCAGTATCTGCAGTTTGTTTATCAGTCGTCTGAGGCTGGTGGAGCATTGTGAGGTATGTTTGGGGGGGGTTAACCCATAAGAGCCCAACGTGACATATATGATACATTTATTTTCTCAGACATTTTGCATAACTTTATGGCAAAAACTTTGCGTTCTGTAGAACACAATCAGATTTTTTCTTCTGCTCCTTAATGGACACCAGGAAGCAGAAGATTTAAGTCTTTAAGGGTTAAATGTGGCTGAGTGCAGTGTGGAAAGGCAATCGAGATGGCTTTGTCTGTGGATATTTTGGACCTATAGGGAAACTACTAATAGTTCAAGTTGGATTGGTATGAATCTTCACATGCTGTCACACTGGTTTTTCTGTGCATTTCAATATCACTGGGGGTCAGAGCTGAAGGCTACTAATCAGATGACCTTGAGGTTGCAGAAGATTTGGGCACAGGGATCATGATAGCAGTTTTAAGTAAGGTGGGGATCCTAACGGTTGACAATGTTAGTGAATACTTCAGCAAGCTGATGATCTAATGATTTCAGCACCTTCCCTGCTACACCATCCATTTCTGATGTCTATGCCAATGATGGTGAATGGCAGGGAGCTGACAATGTTCTGAAAGTGTCAGGTGTGTGTCCTCTGCCTGTCTACTGGCCTCTTCAAAGCAGGAGAAAAAAAGCGTTGACCCGGTCTGGAATAGATGTATCGTAGGACAGGGAGTGTTGGGGCATGGCATACATTTTTAAAATTGGTCTGTGACTTTCTAGATTTATACAGCATAATTGTATACTTTGGGTATTTTGGAGGCATTTATTTATTCTGAGTTGGTGCAATGGAACACCATCTCCCTGGTAGTGTCACCTTCTCCAGAGAGATCAGAATTATGGGACAATTGGACCAAATCATTTAGATGTGGGACATGCGTGTTCTTCTTGTTCCTGCATGACGTCCTCTTAAAAGAAAAATGCATGTAAATTGATAAGTCTGTGCTGATCCCAGGCATCTGTGTGAACTAAAATAGGATAAAGCAGGCATAGAAAATAGATGAACAGATCTGCATAATAACTAGTAGAAAATGGAATTAGGAAAGGTATGTTGCTGTTCTAGCCAAACATTTATCATGTATATCATTGGATCGTGAAAGAATCAGCAGGATCCCTCCCCAGTAATGGGACCACCCATCTCCTACACAGCTTTGTGTCAAAAAATACCATTATGGTAACTGAGAATCATTACAATAACTGCTTTTCAACACTAATTTTAAATCATTGTCACTACTGGTGGAAAGAAGCAACTTCTTATGTCGTCTAGGGGCTAAGCCCCCCCCCTGTCTTTAAATCCTACACTTTTATCATATCAAACTTCCACCATGCAAAAAAAGAAAAAACAAACAAACTGGAGTGCAAGGGCTGGAACATTTTTGAGAATGATTCCATTAACTCTGAGCTATGAGAGGAAAAAACCCAAAGCACATGCAGAAGATTATTTTAAACCAGATTTAAAATAAACTGAATTAGTATTTTAATAGAGTTGGACTTTCTTCACACTGACAGTAAAAAAATAGCTCAGACAGAACTGTTAAGGTCTTTTCAATCATCACAGCAATCCATATTGCACAGCGTGACCAGAGTCACTTTCAAGTCAAAACACAAACAGGAAAAAAAGAAAATAGAAAAGAAATACAGCTTTAAGAAAAAAAAGATAAACGCTCCTAAGGCAGACATAAAAATAAATTAGACCTCACCATTACTTCCATATTCTGTTGTGGCTCTTGAAATCCATGGACAGTCAATTTGCGAAGCACTGCGAGACAAACAGAAAAAAAACAAAAGAAGAGAAAAAAGAGCAGAAGATAACTATCAAATACTGTCATTAATTGTAAAATAATATATTTACCTCCGCTTTTATACAGTAGAACCTGATATGAATAATTCCAGTAGTTCACAACCTGCCCCATTAATTACACTCTAATTACTCAAATAATGTGAGAAAATTGAAGCAATTGATTTCCTTTGCATCAATAGTAGACTGCTGCAACTCATTTGAATGATAATGCACTTGTGTGAATGTGTTGTTGCCACCTTTAAGAGAGAGCAGAGTCCTCTCCAGCGAGCTGAGCGCTGCAGCCTCGTCTCTGGCATAGATTTGCTGGAGGAAGCAGTCGGTATGATGACTCCACAGGGAGCATGCAAAGCTGTAGATGCCTGATGCCAGCTGTCAACACACATAACATTACATTAAGAAACAGATCAAATTATTCTTCTTTGAATAGGCATTTAGGTAAATTTTGCTGCAAATGTGAAACAAAAAAGCAATTTACATGCAGACAAACAGCACCTCTGATCTCTCATTACAACTCTGAATTGGGCCACATGCGGAAATATTCGGATGACACAGCCGTCGTTATGTGTATGAGAGGAAACAAGGAGGGAGAGTAGAAGAAAATGGTGAGACTCTTCACAAAGCAGAGTGGGATGAACCAGCTACACCTTAAAAAGTAAAGAGTTGGTCCGGGTCTTTCGGAATAAGCTCTCTTCTCCCACAACTTGTCTGTACTGGGGGAGTGGCTATCGAGACCAGTCTTGCCAACTACTCAGTAAGAGTTACTATTGGCAAACTAAAGCTCGCTAGTAGTAACTAAGCTATGTGATTAGCTAGATTTGCATAATCAAGCTGGGTTTTCTGAATCTTGAGCGGCAAAAAGTCATTTTTTTTGTCTTGTTAATTCATTCTCCACGAGAAACTGTCTCTGCAATAGGGGGGGGGGGGGGGGGGGTTTCCTGCAGGGGGATGTCTGTTTTTCTTTTCACTAACCTCATTACTTTCCCCTCCAACATGAATGGCTTTCCTAGGCTTTAACCATCCTTCT
>JBAMHX010000013.1:10635421-10648146 GCA_037177515.1 Pseudomugil tenellus
CCCCCCCCCCCCCTCCCCCCCCCCCCCCCCCCCCCCCCCCCCCCCCCCCCCCCCCACCCCCTCCCCCCCCCCCTCACCCACCCCACGGGCATGTCTGCTTTTATGTGCAATGAACTCAGTAATTTCATATCCAACATGAATGGATGTACTAGGATGTAAACATACTTAGTTCTGCTTTGAAGTTGGTCTTTTTAACATGGGAGTCTATGGGGATTTGCTCTATTTTGGACCCCCTAGCGCAGGGGTGTCAAAGTCCAGTCCTCCAGGACCGGGGATCCTGCAAGTTTTTGTTGTCTCCATGCTCCAACACAGCTGAATAAAATGAATGAAAACATTGACAAAAACCTGTGGATCCATTTGATTTGGATCAGATGTGCAGGAAACAACAAAACCTGTTCGATACCGGCCCTTGAGGACTTGACTTTGACACATTTGCCTTAGTGGATGAGGCTACACTTTTTTCCAACCAAGGTTGCTGCGTTGTTCATATCTTTAAAACCACCTGTTGTGAAATTTTTCGTATTTTCTCCTCACCTTAATCAGCAGTTTTATTAAAACTATCCAAATGTCTAACACAATACTTCATGGAGTCTCTCTAGAAGAAACTTCTGCTTGGCTAAAGAATCAAGGAAAAAACCATAAGCTGCGATATATATTTTTTTGTTGTGGCCTGAAGAACAAGAAAAAAGTTCTCACTTCTCATCGCCAGGCTTAAGGCAGACTGATTATCAGGTTTTATTTTTAGTGACATTATTTGATCTACTTATTGATTTTTAGCAATTGTAATTTCTTTATTTATTATATCCATTTAGTTTGAGTAGGTTTTTTATGGTGAGCAGTTAGTTTTAAAACTTCTGAGAATAATAAAGCTTGTCTTATCTTTTGCATAGGAGAGTAAGATCCACTGTGATATAATAACAGTCAACTGGGAAACTTCAAGTCACAGGTGGAGCTTAGCTGTGATTAAGCTTCCAACTGCAGTCAATCTCATTTCCCTGTAAACACAAAATAAGGCAGCAAGGAAATCTCAAGGCCAGTGGCTTAAATTTCTTCTTAAATCTGTCACAGTTGTGTTTTTCCCCCAAAACAACACCATAAAAGAGGCAGCTGCCTAATCTCAAAAACACAAACAGCAGCTTGATGTTACAGCATTTCAGTGAGAACACTGGAAAATAAAACATTCAGACAGCTTTCAACCGTTAAATGGCATTAACATGAAATCTTTGCTATGAAGCCAAAGCAAGCAAAAACATTAAAGTGTCTAAATAATAATTATAGATACATCTATTAATGAACAAATCAGTAAATTAAGAAAAAAAAATAGCCACGCAGCACCAGAGAAACACTAAAGAGTCAAGTAGAGAAAAACCTGAGGACTGGTAAAGTTGGTGATGAGCGCCTGCTAAATGAGAAATCCCTGCTTTGACAGCACAGCACAGGCTTTGATATATTCTTTAGAAAAACCGCAAGATTGGCAAGTTCCTCTTTAGAGAGATTTCTCCAGAGCTTGCCACTTTCTATTCCTTAGATCTCAGACTAATCCAATTTATGGAAGCTGAAAGTGATGAGCCAAGTTCAGGAAACAATTTCATATTTTTTCTCCTTTTCCTGTCGTCGTCCTTCTCGCTGTCATGGCTTACCACTTCCTCTGATGTAAAAGAAAATTATACGTCTCTTAACAGTCATTCTGGAGTCAAACTTACCTATAATTGTACTCTGATAAAAGCAGAACTGACTTTGAAAGATTAGAAAAAATAATTAAAACTGATAATAAATACTTTAATCATCCAGACTGGGAAATGAGCCTATTCATCTCCCCCCTCTGGATGTTTGTTTTACTAAAGAGATGAGAACTGTTACACTTCTGCAACCAGAGGGTAATTGAATTCTAAAACAAGGGCTATGTCGTCGGAAGCAACCGCTAGGGGTCCTCGAACGCCCCAAATCCTCCTATTCCCCAATCCTTGAATAGACACAATACAGTAATATAAAGACGCACATTCAGTAACAAAGCTCCATCTGGTGTGGAAACGTTGAACCAGCACGGTTTGGCATCTAGACAGGATGCATCCTGAGGTCATGACCTTTTATTTGGACTTTGCAGTCAATGAGAGAAATAAAACGCCACCTAGTGAGGAAACCATAAATCCCAAAATGCTACAATTTGATGCAGGTCGTCCCCTAGGGGACCTAAATAGGTACACGGAGTATCAAATTCCGATTGTGAAAACTTTTTAAGTTATCTCACCCACACGAAGGATATCTGGCAGCGGCGGCGGACGTGGTTGTGATTAAACCATTATATCTCTGACACTCCGCGGTTGGGGATATAACGATAAACTAATTAGTATACATTTTTCTAAGCAAATAACACTGAAGCCACTAACATCCTATAACTTACTGTACAGGAAATAGTACATTTTTATGTATTTTTAAATTAATTACTAAATTCCAAATCATGCAATTGCCATTTAGGGGGTAAAAATTCTGAAACTTATTCCATACATGGTTGTTTTGATAAGATCTGTTTAGGTAAGTAAAAAGAAAGATAAAATACTGATGTATGGTTCAATGATGGCAGTGAAAGAAAACTATACTAGTCAAGTTTAACTTAAAATACTTTTTTAAATAGATAATAATGAAAACTAAATTAAAAAAAACAAACAAAACATTGAATTTATGCCAACGACATTGCCATTAGAAGACTAAAATTAGAACATGTGAAGGTGCAGTGTCCGGCAGGCAGAATAAAACTGCAACAAATCCCCCACCATTCTGTAAGAGGCACAAACACACTTCTTCTCAGTTCGCAGCAGATGACTCACTAAGCAGCTTTACTGCTGTTTGCCAACAGACAACTGCACCATATGACTTTCTGCATTAATAAAGTCTCCATCTGTATTGCTGAGGCAGATGCTTTTTAAAGATTAATATAATTGCATGAGGTCGACTAAATTCTCTGTCAAGAACCTATTTGGTAACCTGTACTGATAAACATTATAAAAACGACAGGAGGAAATGAAAAGCTAACCAAAAATCCCCAAGCTAATGTGGTCCCATAATTCCCAAATTACATAAACCTTGTGGTCTGCAAGTGCATTTGTATCACGTAGTTGTCCAAGATCTTATTTGTTTCTATAGTTATTAGAAAGCTTTTTATGTTATGTTTGCTAATGTTTGTAAATATTGTGATTATGTTTCCATTGGAAAACATCTTACATCTGCTGTATTCTACACTTTGTGCTGCTGCCTTATGCCAGGTTACTGCCAGGACATCCTTGGAAAAAAGGTATTCTTAATCTCAGTGGAATACTTTCCTGATTAAATGAAGATTAAATAAATATGGTGCAATCTGCTGATAAATAACTAAAAAACATTGTAGCATACTCCTTGGTAAATGCATTCATTTGAACTGCTCTGCAGTTACAAAACTCTGTGCAGTGAGTCTGTCTAACAATGTGCATACTTCTACAGCTGAAGACAAGGACTGAAGAGCCAAACATCAATAAAAGTAAACAACTTCCTGCTTCAAACCAATTTCCTATTTATTTTTTCACAAAAACACTTAAGCAAACACTCAGTTAATTTCTTTTGTTTTTCTGAAATGTGTCCTTTGAAAGGAAGACTACGCAACTACTTGAGGCTGTAACTCGTACAATGACAGAGTACAGCTGAGTTAGCAGGAAAGCATCTCAGAATGCAAAACGTGCCTCACTTAGCCTGGGTCATATTGGTTAAGAAACCATCCCTTTTTGTTCTTTTTTAGGGTGGGTCTTAACAAGTAACATGCATTTGGCCTATCTTATAAAGTGGACTAAATGTTCAGTTGTAAAAAGTAAACAATGTCACATTCACGTTTCTTTTAAACTCTTTCTAATTCTTAAATATGATATAAAGACAGATTTTTCTTCTGTTTGAATAACTGTCTCAGAAGTTCTCAACACAACAATGAAACTGGAACTTTCTGGAATTAGTACACAATTTGCATTTTTATAACGCCATTGCTATCTATTACCATTTTGTCCTGTGTCAGCAACTTTCAGCCCTTTACGTGTCGTTGCCCCTTAAGTTGTACTCACAAACAGCTTTTAAAACAGCTGAATTCCCAATAAGACTATACTCATTTACATATTTGTCAGTTTCTGTAATCAGACAATGGAAAGACTGCACTACTAATTCTACAAATATGACATCAGCTGAAAAATGGCAAAACTATCTAAATAAATTCAAACCAACAACTGTGTTGTGCTTTCAGCTGTATCTTCATGTGAAATGATTGCTCAGAATGCAAGTTCTCATCCACTGTTAGTCAGTTTAAGCCACCATTCACCATTAAAAAAAACATGTAAAATGTGCAGCTTAGACACTGAGACTCAAAAGGCTGTGATGGGGACTCTCCTGCAGAAACAAACACACTGAAAGCCAAATAAACAAAAAAAAAATACTACAATACTACGATCAAGTTTAAATCAATCCCCACCTGGTCCTGCTCGTTCTGCAGTGAATTTGTGTTCACAGCAACAAAACCAGGAGTTAAATACAGATTTAGAACTGACAATCCTACAAAAACATGGTCATGAATTATGGGTTGTTTGGAAGTGTTCAGTCATCAACTTGCCAATAGGGGTAACATCCAAGCGTTCGACAGGTAGGACTACCGGTTATATAAATCAGCTGGACTAGTAAATAGGTCACTTGAGGGGATAATTTTCACTGTTGACAAAACATGTAAACTTTTTTTTTAAAAAGAGGAAAAAACCAATAGACAGAACTTTGTTAAGGGGCATGCCATCCAGAATGAAACACAAAAATGTTTAAGTCGGTGGAGACAGTAAGTACAATAAGTAACCTTCAGTAGGTACACCATTATCTCCTGATGTAGTCACTATTCTGTCTTAATAACTAAAAAAAAGGAAAGGTACAAGAAGATGTCATTTACTACTAACTATTAAGAAGCACATTTTGATTAGGGTATACATTTTAACCGTAACATTTATATACATATAAGAACCCTGCAAGTAATCTATTTATGTTTAAAGGGACCATATTATTCTATATTTGCCGTCTCACAGTCTATTCTATACACATCTATGATAATATTAAGCATTTTGCAACATGCACCATACTACAGTTTTACCATACCATTTATTTGACATTGCACATGGCAGGCTAAGTATTGATTCAAGTTGTTGTGTGTTGCAACAATCCTAACTAAAAACAAAGCTGCAGAAATAGTTATCCAGTTAAGATTTAATAACAGAACATGTCCTATAGTCAAATGTCTCAGTACTGCTGGAACAGAAATCTAAAGTGAGGTCATGGGACCCAGATCCTGATATATTTTGACAGAGATGAGAGATCACTGCATAGGTTATTCAAAGTCAAGTCATGAGTGCATCATTTATAGTAAAATGTGCAGATCTTAATGGAGCTTGGATCTTCTTTGTTTCAAGCTGTGCCGAAAGGCTAAAATCTTGGCAAAATGCCCGTGACTGACATCCAAGTTTTTAGTGTTAGTCTCTGTTTCTAGTGTCCAATGAGTCATTATATTTTTATTCTCCCTCTTCTCTTTCAGATTGTTTTATCACTCTATTCTTAAAAATAAATAAATACATTTTCTACACGGTTTTGTTTTACTAAAGCTGTAGGTTCTTTAAAATAATGGTAAAAACATGGTAAAACATCTGAAGCGTTTGCTGTAATTTACTTCCTCCTGTCATGAAAGATTCTCACATTTTTTCTCTCGCCACAGCTGCTCTCATATACACACTCCCAGCAATGCAAATAAATCCACCACTATGCAGGATAATCATGCTTGAGTCATGCATAAAAGCAGATACACGCACTAACACACACACAAATCCTCATCACAAATCTACAGAGCAGCTAAACAGCATCTCCTACAGACAAAACATGAAACTGAAACAGAGAGGGTCTCATGATAATGTGACTGATCATGTACTTGCTTCAGAATGTTTTACAGGAACAAACTAAGATCAACAGCAAAAAGATGCACTTCAGAGTAGAAACAATTTTAAAAGCTGCAACCGTCCAAAAGCAGGAGTTCAACCTCTGTTTTTTTATAGTTTTAAAAAAAAGAATACAGAACAAGCAAGAAAAATTGGTCAATGAGTAAAAAAAAACTGTTTTATGAAAATGGATGAGCAGCTAAAACTGCAGCCTTACATCCTGGAAAAGACGTCTATCCTGCGCCAGACGTTTGGATGCCAGGGTTTTGGTGACATGATAGAAGGTTAGCAGTGCTCTGTGCTGCTGCAGGCCATCCTGACCCTTCACGGACTCGAGCAGAATTGGAATGAGCTCTGGCCATTGCCTGGGGCAGTCCAGACGGGCCACCTTGGCTATCAGGACTGCGATCTGCGTTGCTATCTGTTGGAATAACACAGAGGGGCAAATAATTAACACAGCAGAAGGTGGCTAAGCTAGAGCCAGCCGACTTATTGGACTTGAACTATCTATCTAACTATTAAATTAAAATGTGAAGAACCCAAGACGTTTTGGATGTCCATTTAAAAAAAAAAGGTGAATATAAATGTAAAAATAGATCATCTCCTAAAGCAAAACGGCTAAAGAATTTAACATTCTCTTATCATTATTACGGTTTTGTTTGAGCTAAATGCAGTTTTAGGGGGAACAGAAAAAGACAACCCTGTAAAGGTTTATAAAACATCCTTTAACTTAATTTAAAATTTTAAATTTAAAAACATTTAAAATTTAAGCATGAGAATCTCCAAACCATATCTTGTGTAAGTCAGGGATTTCTGACATTCCTTTTCATATCTATGCAATGATTTACTCATAAGATTTTTTACCTAAGGTACAATGTGTAACAAATTTAAATATCTATGACAGAATTTTTCATTAATTTAATAAATCATTTAATTTTATATATCTGTGTTTCTATTCATTTTATTAAACAGTTACGTTTTTATTGGAATGACCTCTTATTTCTAGCTGTGGTTGGTTTACATACATGGGAGAAGACATATTTGTGGCATCAGTTTTACTACAGCGCCTCTGAATAGACAACTGTGTGAAAGGAGAACCCTCCAAACTCTGAATGTGTAGTTTGTGCTTCGTTTAATAGGTTTTACAGCACTTACAATATAACATTGTAAGAGACACATAGAAAATGACAGCACACCATGGTAAGAGTCACCTGCAGTGCAGTCATTGCAGCACCTGAGGATATACTGAGAAATACGCCCAACTTGTGCCCAGTGATCGCCACCATACATGAACTTTTGTGCTTAGACATTTAAAGTCATTTTTATACTCATCTTTACCACCACATCAGTAATTTTTTCAGACTGTACTTTAAGAGTCCCGTACAATGTAAGCAGGTTTTTTTTCCTGTGGTCATATTTATCAGCACCCAAACCTTTAAAAGTAACTTTTTCATGTTTATTCAATTGATAAAATTAATCAATTTATCCATTTTCTACACTGTTCAAGCCAAGTCAGGGTGGTGAGGAAGCAGGAGCCTATCCCAGTGATTAGCAGGTGAGAGGCAGGGTACACCCTGGACAGGTCGCCAGTAAATCATAGTGATCAAATTGATATTTGAATAAATGATTCCTATTTAATTTTCTATTACACTCTGATGGCACATTCATCCATAACTCGTAAATGTATAAGTGCAGCTATTCTGATTCTAATGACATGAAAATTAAAAGGCATTTACATTATTGCCTCTGTGTAAAATATGATTCTATAAACGCCCACAAGCCTGTTAAATGTCACTAACTCTAACTAAATAATTCATCTGTCGTTAAGCCATTATTATGGGTCCAGCATCTTGCTTTTTTTTGTAAAGAAAGCAAAGTTTATTTGATAAAATCTGCATTGTTATTAAAACTTCCACATGTTTGGTGCATAAAGCATCTCAACACTCACACACAACTTCTAGTAGAGTTTCAATTTGACAAAAATAGGTTGTAACTGGTAAGACGTATGGTGCTTAAATCGTATTCATTGCTTGCTATATAGCCCCCATCTGTCCTGATGTTACAGAGCTGTCCCCCCAGGGATAGAGAAACTGTAGCGAGCAGGATGGATGGCCATCATTTAGAGCCACCTTATGTGCCACCTAAGACAGACCTATTAACCACTGACTGATCCCTGCATTACTTGATTGTTCCTGTACTCATGACAACTAAAAGAAATTATTTATACTAAGAATTTTCAACCAAAAAAAAAATAAATGAATATATAAATAAAGCCCTGGTGTGCAGATGTACTACGTTTAACCATTTAACCCTGGTTTTGTAAAAAATGGTGCTTCCCTATTAGAAGGAATGGGTTACGCAGAGCCAAGACATTTCCCAGTCTGTTTCCTTGTACATTATGTAGTTTTGTGGAAAGTAATTTTGCTCAGAATCAGATTTTTTCCTAGTTCCTTTTTTCACAGTACATCCAATTTCTTTGCACTGACCTGATTGACAGGCTCATTGAAGTTTGTGATAAGACCAGCGCGCAACGATGTCTTCTCTTCTTCTGATAGTGCACTGTGAACAAAAAATACAAAAACATATTCAGAAGGAGTAAGGAGAAAGTGTACAATACAGTACAGGAGACATGTAAATTGAATTCATTAAAAAAATAAATAATGAATTATTCTTCACATTCTATACAACACAGTGAAGATACAATGGAGTGTGTGTTGTGGCGACTTGCCAGTCGCACCAGCGGCGCATGACAGCGCGCATGCATGTGGCGTTACTCCGCAGGTGAGAGTAATTACTCTGATTAGCAGAGCGCAATAGTCAGTCATTCATTCACTAAAAGTAGCTGATCTGAGAGCAACAGCGGACAAAAGAATCAAACTACACAAACGCATGGGGGAAAAGGACTCAAAAAAGGGTACCGGTAAGTCCAGATCCTTTAGATATATTACTGGCTTGAGCTGTTTGCACTCATTTATTTCAGTTATTTGTAGTCACTTTAAGTTGAGCTAATTAATGTATTTAACAGACCTTTTTTAACCTTGTTTAAACAGATACAATTACTTCAACTGAGGTATTTAAAATACAGTGAATTTTTGCTTTATTAAAATTAAGTATTAAAATTAAATATTCAGTTTATGTATGTATAAAATAATTTCTGTTGAAAAATATGGTTAAACTGTACTAGAATTAATTAAAAATTCTTGATTTAATTTAATTAGTGTGGTTAGTTAAAGTGCATATTAAAAGTGTTCAAAATTTGCACTAAAAATCCTGCATTTAGGTTAAAATGTGACTAAATTCACTAAATAGACTTCAATTTCAGTTCAAATCCACACCTACTTACCTAAGTAGATTTAAAGAAGGACTTAATGGTTTATATAGTCACCTTTTGTGGTTTAATTATTGTATTTACCTTGATTATTGAAATGCTTAAATTCACTTTGTTTATTTTTTTGTATTTAAGGTTTTTCACCTTCTACTTTTTCTACTTCTACTTTTTCTACTTCTACTACCACTAGAATAAATGAAGAAAAGGGAGTGACATCCTGTGTCCTGGAGTCTTTCTTTTTTCAAGTTTGGGGAAGCCAGCGCGTAAAGAAACTTGACACTGTGTTTAGTGTGAGGCTTCAACCAGTTTAGTTCAAGACAGAAAGGTACTGGAGATCATTCCTGCCAGCAACAGTCACCCCCTGGAAAAAACCACTATCATCTCATTATTTATTATTAAATAAACTATAACATTGTAACTTTGCACAAGGATCAAATATAATTTCATTTCAAAATCAGATTTAATACAGAAAGATGCTGAAACAAGACAATGCCTGAAATCTAAACCAACAACTAAATGATTTCTGACTGATTTCTGACTGACTAACATGCTACCTGGTGACATCATTTGACATGCAAACCACTTTTACATGCTGAGAATATGAACAAGACATCAGTTTGCAAAGTTGTTATGAGATTCTTTAAACCAATTACATTCTTAACATTCTACGGTGCAAAACCACCCAAACTGCTCCATATAAGTAAACTTAGAATAAAGTCTCCAGTATCCTCAAACTCAGATCTGATAGACAGAACAACTCAGATTTTCCCTGTGCTGTATCTTTGAACAGCTACTGAAGAAATGCAGAGCGAGTGTTTCATATGAAAAAGAGGAAAGCATGAATCATACCCTCACCCTGAAGGAAAAAAGATGTGGATGGAAGACAAATTACCTAGAGGAAGAGGGAATTAGTGACACAAAATTTGCTATGCGCTCATATTTTGGGAATACGGGGGTGAGTCAAGCTTGAGAAAAAATATGGGACAAAAGATAAAGAGATATATTAACATATGCCACCAAGTGCCTGAGCTTCTTTTCATGGATTTTGAGTCTAAAAGTAAAGGAAGCCAGAAAATCAAGTGATTTGAAGGACAAATGAAAAGCAAGTCACAAAGATTATTCAGTATGCAAAATGAGTGCAAACATCCAGGAAGAGCAGATCCAAACCCCCCAAATTAGGCTATTATACATGTTTTTAGTGCAGACACAGTGAAAGTTGGTTGTGGTGCATTTTTTAATAACAGAGTTGACGGTGCAACACAGAGTCAAAGCAGATGTGGTATAAAACCTGTGCATACCACATGGAATCATTCCCTCATTAGGCAGCACAAACTTTATGCTGTCTAATTTATACTGTTTGATTTTAGCCTCAGTAGAAATACTGGCTCTTATTTTGACATTTAAATCTACTTTTTTTGTTTTTTGAAGCCATTTAAGCAAGACGGAAAGAAAAAAAGTAAACAAAAAGAAATTTGCATGCTTGTCAGTAACTTCGTGGAATATATTAATTATAATCTAAAAAAAAGGGGGAGGCTGACGAACAAAGGCAGATTGTATTTTTATGAAGGATTTTTGAGTGAACTTACAAATGGTTGACAAATTTAAACAAAGTCACTGTTTAGCCTATAAAAACCATTAGATTTGCTTTAATGTAACTCACTACCAACTCATTGTATTTATTCGCATATTTCTTTTGGAAGAATGGAACGCTGTTCACCCAAAAGATCAAAGATTAAACATAAAAGATGAAACTGCTGGCTCAAACCTTGCAAGGATCTTTAAATAAGTTGAGATGCATTTTCTGGAGGTCACCACAATTTATTTGGATCGTTTTCATCCTTAAACCATGCAGGGATCCCTAAGTGTCGAACAAATTGGACGGCGTAATCCCAGAAGAGACTTTTTCCCACCAGGATAGAAATGTTTCATCACATAATAAAAAGGTAATGATCGAAAACAACTTTGATCTGCTGACTCCTCCCTCTAAGCGGAAAAACTGGCTCACAGAAAGAGCCTGTTTTTCAGATCTTCCCCTTCAATTCAACAACATTAAATATAAATATCACAAAATATTACACAAAAGGCATTTAAAAAAATGGTTTAAGTAAATGTCTCACATAAATAAAATATCTACATAAATAAACAAACACAAATGTTTTTAGTTGTACAATGACTGTGTTGGCTGCATGAAATAAGGGCTTTTGAATGACATATCGCTACTTGGAGGGCTGTGCATTGTGTGTGTAAAATAACTTTTAAACCCCACTGGAACGGTGGGCAAATAGTCAAAAGTTTACCTCTGTAAGCCTATTGAATTATTTTTAAGATTTCACTGAAACTTATGGCTTTTGTTGCTTGAAGTTTTTATCTGCTGAGCTTTGGGAACAGTCTGCCTGAGGATGTTCGAGAAGTTTCAAGCCTTATTATTCATATATTAAACTTTTCTGCATTTCATTGTTACTTTTCATTACTTGAGTGTATTTGTATTATTTTATATTTATGCCATTGTATCGACTTTGTCTGTCAGAAGGAAACTTAAGACGCTTCGTTCACTAGTAAAGGGAAATAAAGTGAAGTAATAATGAAACACAATGAGTTACATGTATACTGTTGGCATATAAATGAAACTTTTCTGTGCTTTATCTGAACATTTTGAATGCTTCAGTGTTGATAATATGAGCAAAATGGGATTAGAGGAAAGTCTCTCTTTCATCAAAACCCACTTGTAATTTGTCATAGCAGGACTTTGAGCTTGTGACAGCTGCATAAACTGAATTCATTATAACATTAATAATGGTGGTACAGTTACCCTTAAAGGACCAAGTCCTCCCCAAATAGGCCCAAAACTGAAAACCGACAGGAACAGGAGGAATTAAAGTTTCCTTTTCAGCCAGGAATGTCTTTTGAGATATCCGTCAGTGATATCATTAATCATTACTACGTTTTCCCCGTCTTTTAAATGAATTCTCCTTTTAGTAGAATGAAAATCCCTGTTAAAGCTGTTAGAAGAGCGAGAATTGCTTGTTATCAGATTCTTGCTCTTTGAAAGTATATGTAAAATTTTCACAGTACTCAGTGATGGTGCAAAGTATTGGACCCAGACAAAGAAAACCTTAAAGGAATAGTTCACTCTAAATTTGGCGAATCACTGAGTAATTTTTTATAAAAGCAACTTAAACTTAAAACCATCAAACTATATTTGGATTTAACTTAATACACGTAATTCCATTAGGTTGATTTAATTTATTTAAAGAGAACTGAGGGTTAATGTTTCTACATATAACTAATTTAACAACCGGTTTCCGTCCCCGCCACAGTACTAAAACAGCTCTCATTAAAATCACTAATGATCTCCTCATGGCTGCTGATTCTGGTCTCCTCACCATCCTCATCCTCCTCGATCTGAGTTCGGCCTTCGACACAATTTC
>JBAMHX010000013.1:10648171-10658280 GCA_037177515.1 Pseudomugil tenellus
CCCTCAGGTCTTCTTCATCCATCCACCTCACTGTTCCCTCCTTCTGTCTCAGCACCATGGGGAGGAGAGCATTCAGCTGTTCCGCCCCTCATCTCTGGAGATCCCTCCCACCACATATTCGTAATATTGACTGTTTACACCTGTTCAAATCTCACCTCAAAACTCACCTGTTTAAGAAAGCATACTGCCTGTAGTCCTTTTATCTCGTTGTTTTATTGTATTTTAACCTGTTTTATTGTATTGTATTTATTGTTTGCTTTTATTGTTCAGCGACATTGAGAGTCTTGAAAGGCGCTTTTAAATAAAATGTATTATTATTATTATTATTATTAATAATGGGATAAATTCATGTAAAAATAATTTGAATATTTTGTAAATAACTTGATCATTTTTTATTTTATGAGTTTCCTTGTTTGAAAAGAAAATCACGACAAGCAGTCTGCGTGAAAAACAATAGCATTGCTGCACCGCAGAGGGATCTGAGGGCTACACTGTTTTATAATTATTTTATTCTAGGCTCTAATACTTCATAAATAACACATTTTACTATTAAGTGATTCACCTTTGATTAAAATCCTCTTAAAACACTGAGACCAGTCTTTTTTATCTTTTTAGACACATTAATCCAAAATATTATCTGGATAAATGACGAGATAAAACATAAATTACAAAAGGGTAAAGATGTGAAGGTAAAAGAATTGAGCACACTAGGAAGCAGAGAAAACAATAATTTGGAGTTAGAAACAATAGGCACAGACTAGTGCTGAGCCAGAGTGTGCAGTTAGCTTAAGAGCATGTGTTTGATTTCATATCAGACAATCAAATACTCAAAAATGAGAAGTAGTGTGGATACTCAAAGCTGTCATAACATCGATGAAAAAAAAACAAACAAAACAAAGCACAAAAATATGACTAATCAAGTGTAAGAAAAGGATTTCAGCTGTGGAAATATGAGGACCAAAATCTGCATACATAAGCTTTAGCTGGTTAAAACAACAACAATGGAAATTCCAGACAATTGAGACAAAAGAAAAAAAAAATGCATCAACAAATCTATGACAAACTTCAAACAGCTAAACCACAGACAAAAGGCAACGAGATTAGAGACTAAAAGGCTTTAGGTGACAGAGTGAAATTGTGAAGCTGATAGCAGTGGGTAGCAAAAGAGGTATGCAGGCACTTACTGAGGTGCTACTCTCCTCCAGTATCTGTCAATGCCATTTTTGAAGTACAGCACAGCAAGCCACCTGACGTTCACATCCAGCATGTGGTTGTTGAAGATATTCTGTTAAGGAGAAAAGAAAGAACACACACATAGATATGCATATATTAAAGAAAAAGTCATAATGGGCAGGTCAAGGAATGGTCCACATGCTGAGGCTACCATCAAGGCACTTAACAGAACAGCTTTAAGTGACAAGCATGAGCCGTAACAGTAAAAATTGATTTATTAATTTATATATGTCAGTATTGTAAAATGCAACCATACACCAAGAAAATATGGCTGATGACTTTGGGTGTCTTTAGTCATAGGGCTCTGAACTGCAACTGCAGGAGCTCCATAAAGGGCAGCGCTGTAATATCACAGATTGGAATCTTGGCTCATATTTTTATGGTTATCGGGGCGTTCTGTTAAAGAGACATTTTTGCTTTTATACAGACATAAAACATCCATCTGTTTTATCAAGAAGACTGTTCAGACTATTACCTGAGCTCCATGGTACAAACATTTTCAATATTCTAGTTTAAAAGAAAGCAAACTGAAACCAGAGTCTTTCTTGTCTGGTGTTGTTTGATCACTAAGATAGATAGGAAACATTGTGCTACTCGGTTAAATTTTCTATGGAACACAGCTTGGTGTGAAACTGTGTTATAGATGACTATTGAAAAATTATGTTAAGAGAACGTTGCAATTTATCATAATAAGCACTGGTAGGGCTGGGCGATAAATCAATTTAATCGATTAATTCAAATTTTTTATTTATGAAGATTTATTTTTTACTAAAAATCAAGATTGTTTTGCCTCCCCAGCAACTTTTGGGCCTTCTTACATCATAGTAACGTCAGCGTACTCCTGCTGATTTCCCACAAATCTGCATAAACACATCAACATGGCAGCTAGGAAAGAGGAGCTTGTTCCCCAAAAAGACCAGTTTTTATTATTATTGGGAACTGGTTTGGTTTTACAAATAGGGATTTGGAGCAATAAATGCCTCATTGCAAATTCTGTTTAAGGGCTATTGCTACCAATTGTGGGAGCACAACAAATTAATTTCAACACCTGAAACAGAGGCATCTGGGAGAAATTGTGCAGTCTACGACGTGCTAAAACCAGCAACCACCTAGAAAACCCCACCATGAAATTATTTTCACTATGTCGCCTAAGAGAAGAGGGGCGCAATAGAAAGCCATCACAGGCGTGGCCTAAAACTAAAAAGCCTCTTTGAAAAAGAAGGGGGGGGCTATTTAAGATCGGATTTTACTTTTAGGCCATATTGCCCAACCCTAAGCACTGGTTTATTGGTTTGTTAAGACTTTGCACTTTTACCAGTTTTGGTCATTGTGGCCACCATGAACAATCATTTAGACCACAGGTAAAATTTCTTTAATATTTAAGAAAAACTGGTGTTTTCTAAATATCGCTAAATAAATAACTCTTAATTGAATCAAATTTAATCTAAGAATCAGGCTGCTGCAAATCGAATCAATTCGGGAAATAAGTGGCAATATCCGACCCTACAATTGCTGGTGTTCGAATGTGTAAAAAACAGGAAACTCATTGATACAATAATAATGTGTAGAGGAATCAAGTCTACTGCAATCAGTTTGTCTTTTTAAATCTAAATGAGTGAGTGGTGTAAATATAAAGCAGACACAATGCATCTACTGCCATTTCATCAACACCAAAACAGCAATGCTCCGACACTGTTCATCATCCATTTTACTATAATAAGATTAACAATTCATACAATTACAAATGTGGCATATTAAAAAAAAGAAATTTGGAACTATTAAAAGAGCATTAAACTCCTTAGGAATTAATTAACTGAGGCAATGTATCAAGTGAGAAGTGGTGTCATTTTCTCATAAAAATCTATGAGGGTGGTATTCATTGCAAACAAAATGCCATCCCCGGCTGACCATCAGAATGAATGTTGATTTAAGGCATTTCAAGCCAGAGGCAATGTCTATCAATTATTTACAGTTCAAGGTTGATGGAGTAACACGGTGGAAAAGAATACACTTCTAAAAGGTCATAAGAAAAACACTGAAATATTGTCTGTTTCACAATTAAATATTTTATACCCAGCTGCTTAACAGATAGTATTTTGAATGCCGTATTACATATTTTATCTTTATTTGCATTTACAAATCTAACAGAGAACCATACGTCTTACAAATCACTTATATTGGCCTACTTCACCAGAATACAAAAAGCTGTAACCAGGCAATTATTACATCATTAGACAGACAAACTGTTGCACAAGCTTTGGTTTGGGTTATTGATCTTATAACTCATACACTCCACTTAATCTGCGGATGGTTTGCCACACTGATGTCTCCATGTTAATGCACTGCTGAAACAAAGAGAAACTAAAGAAAATAACTTTGGTTTCCCATTTCCTGTGAATAGAGCAGTTTGTTGAGCATGTTCTTCTGAGAAATTTCTTAAATAGATTTGATTATGCATCGACTTTTAAATAGGAAAGGAATCTTGATAAAATTGTTTAAATGAAATTCAAGTAAAGGGCTTTGGAGACCAAGAATATAGCTATAATGAAGTTAAATTGGTTCATCTAGTAGCCAAGAATTATATGGGAGGGGTAGGGGTAATTACAATTTACTGACAAATTTTGCTGTTTGGTTTTTAATTTAATCTTTTAAATTCAAGCTTACTTTTGTCAGAATTACAATTTTTTTACAAGAAATGGAGGATTATGACATGAGATTACATCAAAATGTGAAATGTTCGTTTTTACAACGCAAGGATCAAAGCTGTAATATAAACCGCTTAATCTATCAACTGCAAGATGCATCCTGTTTCCAAAATACAAAAGTAACCTTTCCTCTGGAACAGGTTAACATTTTTTCTTTGCCATAAAAACAAAACGGTCTTTTGTAATTCATCTTATTTACACTAAAGCATGTATTTTTTCACTCTGTGTGCTTTATGTATTATAAAAGCAGAGTTTTATCTGGATCCTCTTGAACACACGTGCATGCACACACAGGTGACCACTACAGTAGACTATAGGAAATGCTGCTTTAGCAAAATAATAAAATCAGATGAAAACAGCATTATTTATTTATTTTTTACTTTTCCAGAGAGGTAAGAACTTCATGTTCATCCCGGACAACCCAATGAAGTTAAATCTACTGTCATAGTAGGTATTTGAGCTATATTGTGTCTAATGGTTCCAGTATTCTTTGTAGGTTTTATAGATGTTGACACATGAAAGGTAGAGAAAGGGATTCAGAAAAAAAGCTGGAGTAAGCTACACAAATATACAATTCAAAAGTATTTTGAACCGTATTTTGTTGCAATGTGCAATTCATTCTTAAAGACAGTGTCCTGAGCGATAAGTGGGTCACCAAAAAATACCATACTTCCTTTTCAGTCTGCAGTACTGATCAGGATTAGAATATGCATGTAACCTATGCGCTACAGGAAGCTCATAATTTCAGATATTCCCAGCGTTTCAGCCACAAATTGAATCTAGCAACGGTTAGCCAAAACAAATGTAACCTGTTACTGTTGGGTTGGAGTCTATAAAGACTTTATTTACACACTGTAATTGTCTGATAGCACAAGAAACCAAATAAGTTGCACCTTTTCCTCCTGTTGCTTCTCATTAACCACACTCTCTCATTCACATGATATTGAGTGGAGGGGGGGTCTGACCAGCATGGATGTTACTGGTTTATTTTTACAAACTGGGGGATCCCAATACCCGCGGCGGTACCAAAATAATTTCAGCAATTCTCCAATTTCAGTTTAACTCTCTTTGTCATGTGTAATGAAGCATGTTTAGTATCAATAATCATGCTTTTCATTTACATTGGACTTGTGCTAACTTGGCTATAATATAAAGTCCTCCACAATGATACTAAATGCGATCTGTGTGTGATAAAATCAGTGAGTGAAATCTGTAATGTCTCGTCACAATAATAGTAATGAGGAATTAATGAGGAAAAATGGCAAACGGAGTTTGAGTTTCATTGAAAGACATATCACCCAATCACTTAGATTGGATGATATTTTGTTTCAAATGATTGAATGGCATATTTTCACTCATGTCTGTTTTATAGATGAATAACCTTTTTTATTTGTATGTTATAGCAATTCATTAAATGTCTGCTACCAGAGTGTAAAGGGGATTTTTAAGTCACTTTAATATTTAGAGCAAATCCAGTGAGTACTGCCTTGCGGTGTTTGGTAATAAAAGAGACTACATTTATTCTTTCACAATTTCCCCCAAACTCTACGCTTCAATAAAACAGTGATAGATTTAATTGTGAACCCACACCTGTCCTGATTTCTTTTCTTTCTTTGTACAGCATACAATAGTACCTTGAGCATGCAGCGTTAGTAATCTGCCTGTGTGGATGGCCCTTAATTCTTCAGCATCAATCAGTCCCCAACTGTCTGCCACACATGGCCCTCTTATCATTTCCCCAACTTAAACAAGCTTGTATTATGTTGCTGTGATTACAGATACTTTGTGAAGATGCAAGGATGAACCGTCATAGACAAATAAAACACAACACAACTATCTGCTTTTGTCAGGCTGAGTGTAATATATTCTCCTCCTATTTAAAACTAATCTATTTTCTACACCTTACAACACAATGACCCACATCACACTCCTTCACTTATAAGTTAGTGACAGGCTGAATCGTTTTGACTCGGATATATTTCACTTTGATTTCAGGCCTCACCAGAAGGACGGAATAGAAGCCCGGTTGAGTCTCCCACTGCCGGAGCTGTTCCTCTGCAGGTTTCAGCACAGCTGTGTCCTGACTGGTAGCCTGGGTTAAGGCCTGCAGCACCACCGAACTGGCGCTGTCCATATCCATAGCTGGATATATCTACAGGGGAATGAAGGAGAGACAGAAAGAGAAAATATTAGATTTCACTTTCCTCTCAGGAAAAATTCTGGTTCACTTTGAGGAAAAGGAACTCCACAATTTCAGCAAATGCAAAAAATACATGATAAAACATCACAAAAAAGCCATAGGAGTCAGTTTATACATTGTATACGGAGAAATCTTCACCTTTGTTTTACCATGCTGTATTATTCTACCCCAATTCCATTATAGATCAAGCAGCGTGTGAATCGCTGTCAAACAGAAAGATTTTTTTTCTAGGTAAAAAGAAGCATATTTAACAGTCTATCGTATATGTCTCAGATATCACCCCACACCCCCGCACTCTACACGGTTAAAGATGTTTTCAGTCTGGCAACTTATTTACCTCTCTGATTCCATGAAACCATTTTCAGAAAGAAAATTGAATTGATGCATAACAAGGTCAACACTGAGATCATTCATTCTTATTTATGAACTATTTGGATAAATAGATACCAAAGGAGGGGAAAACAAAAACATTACATGGTTGTTTATTTCACCCTACAAAACAAAAGAAAGGACACAAAGCAAGAATAAATATGTGACCGTGGTGTGTTATTTCAAGATGGGGTACCCTTAAAGAGATGCTAATTATATTCACACAGAATATATAGATTTTTGTCATATTCATGTTCATTTTCATTAACAAATATAAAATATTGACAATGCTGTCAGTGATCTCTGCTTTCAGTAAGATTAATGAGAGGGGGAAATATTGGGCAAGGTTGCCACCTACAGTCCAGAAACAAATTTCAGATGCATGAAAGAAGTTGCTTCTGGAAAGCATGAGGATTGCTCTTTCTCCTCACAAAAATAATATGGCCACACTGGCTCTCAGAAAGTACATATTAAATTCTGTAAAAATAAAAAAAAGCCATTTATATTCACTGTAATGTGAGCCAGTGCCAATTTACTCTTCATTAATATACAGCTTCTAGATCAGTGGTTCTCAAACTTTTTACAGTGAGTATCATCTAATAAAAATAGCGACCTCTCAGAGTACCACCACCATGACTGACCTGAATACACAGTAGTAAATACAACATACAGACTATTGGCTATAAGCAGTTCAGAAAGGAAGCATGTTAACTTCTTATGAGGATTATTTACTGGGCCGACTCAACTGCATGAACCTGATAAAGATATAAAAATAAAAACAAAGTGAAGACAACACTTATTTTAAATATGAATTTAACATATTTTGTGTATTGTAAACAGTTTGTACTATTTTCATTATATTTGAAAATGAATACATTTCAGAGCCTAAAAAGGGTTTTTGGGGGTAATCCTCACCTGATATTGTTTGTGTATTATATGTCATATAATAGTCATCTTGTAACTCATTCATAATATCCATGTTATTAGTTGGACAAATACATTTTAAAAAACCTTTGACTCATAAAGAGAAAGGAAAAAAATAGAAAAAAAGAAATTTCACATATATGTAGTGAAAAAACACAGCAGACTATAATAAACAACTTTTTGGACATATTGAAAATGTTTACAAATGTCTTTGGGGTAATGGGGTAAAATATAAAAGGTCTAACTATTAAATAAAAATATATTTGTATAAAAACGCAAAAATAACAACTCATTTTATTGCAGCTGACGGCTCCTATTGGCCGTTTCTATTGACTATGCCATAGATGACGTGTGACTGATTTCTCCAACCTAAAATAACCCCAAACATGTTTGTAGTCCTTTCCAAGACGCTATACAAGTTATGCTCAACCAAAATTAATGGAAACCAACTTCCTGAACTACTTGGATCAGAGATTAGAATGTGGTGCATGTTAGAACATATCCCATGTTTATGTGTCTGCCTTGAGCTGAACATGGCAGAATCGCAAGTTACATTCAGTTTACACAAACTGATCAGTTGCAGAAATAAACCCACTGAAGGATGAACAGAATAGTAGTGATAATCTTACAATGAAGCTTAGCTGGGAAACCTTAGCATTATTACACCACTTTGATACTAGCTACATAAACACTGTTGCAGAACAAGCACACACCCTGCTTGTCAACAGGGTTCTTATGCAACCCAGTCTGCACTACCATACTTTAAACTAGCACTAGAGAAATACTTGACCTTAAATGTGTGTTTCTGACAGTAACATTTATTATAAACATTCCTGGAGCTGTCATTGGCCAACAGTGCCCTGAGGCTGAGAAAGGCTGTAAGCACTTCACACCTTTTGCTTCCAGGACGCTGCGTCAAATTACAGCTGAGTTTTTCTTTACACCAGGGATGGGGAACCATGGTCCTTTTAGATGTATCCTTGTTCCAACATACTAGATTCAAATTATTGAAGCACTGTGCAGACCTTGATAAGCTGTTGTATTAATTTTATCTGAATTGGGTGTGCTGGACCAGGAACACAGGATAAACCCGCAGGATTCAGACCCTTGAGGAACAGGGTTCCTTACGCCTGCTTTACATGCTGCATCACAAGGTACCAACACATTTGTCTTTTTGAATACACACTGTAGTTGATTCAACAACTGAGGAAGAAAATAAAGACAGAAAGGAATTGAAAAAGAGCTATTGCTAGAGGAATATGAAGCGGTAACCTCTGCTAGAAAAAAATGGCAGAAGTCCCAAAAAAATAATTGCACTTCATCCCTCATCCGAAAAGGGCTCCGAAACAGAGCAAACCCCCATAGACTCCCATGTTAAAAAGGGCAACTTCAACAGCTGGTTAGCCATTTGTATTTTCCGGGAGCATCATGACGCGACCAAGATGGAGATGGTAGGAACCGTCCAAGTGAGCTTCACTTTAGCTTTCTAAAAAACCTGCTGGGAGACTCCATCCATTTTCCATTGAGGACGTGCAGTCACGTGGTCTCCACTGTTCACTAGGGTGGTGCAAATAATGATTATTTTGGTAGTCGATTAGTCAGCGATTATTTTGTCGACTAGTTGATTAGTCAAACACCTTTGAATGTTTTGATCTTATTCTTTTCTCCGCTTCAGTCTGACTTTCCGCCATCGTTTGTGTCTCCTTTTTCATCGAATGTATCTTCTACTTGTTCTTCTTTGGATTCTAATGGCAGTTAGCAACTCACAGAAAGTGCATTACCGTCACCTAGTGTCCACCCAGAAAATTGCGGTAAATGTCCAAGCATTCGATCTGTCGACTATAGAAATTAGCGTCGACAAATGTGATTAGCCGACATTGTTGATTATGTCGACTAATCGTTGCAGCCCTACTGTTCACACCACCATGTTGGATGGCAACCATCCAGAGCTAACCACTGCGAGCTGAGCTTGTACACACAAACTAAAGTATGAATCCGGCAAAACACACACAGCAAGTACGTATCTGGTATCAAACACTCACAAAATATATCTGAAATAGCTGGTTCCTGCAAAAAAAATATCTCATTTTGTTGAGCATCTGGAAGGTGAAGTGATGAGAAGACATCGGCAGAATTGTTCTTGGGATTAACAATCTATAATCTCTGCATTTCAATGATACAGTATTTCAAATACTGTATCAAGTATTGCTCTCAGCAATAAACATTAAGGTTCTGCTTGAGATTGGAAAATTATTTATAAACTCCTTATCTTTAAATAAATCCCATTGCATCCAACTTGAATTTCCCTCTGGGGATTAATAAAGTATCTATTATTATTGTAATTATTATTATTATCTCCCACCACTTCTAGCTGCAACTTCGTATCCACACGTTTCTCTCGTTTCTGCCGCTGCTCCACACAAAGCTACCAAGCTCTCCTCTTTTATAATTTCCTTAAAACGATGCTATTGAAAATGTGCTGGCTATGGATGGACAATAACTTTAAAAAAGCAAGATACGCTCCGCTGTTACAGTCATCCTCACTTCTGTAAACATGATGACATCACTCACGTTGTTGCATCTTTACCATAATCTTTTAATCAAGCAGGCAACTTTTGATTTCCATTACATTCATACAGGAGATCACAAACATGTTGCATTTAATTGGAAATGTGAGG
>JBAMHX010000013.1:10681142-10693914 GCA_037177515.1 Pseudomugil tenellus
GATAGATGTTCATGCAACAGACGTCCTTTGTCGTTTACTTCATGGTAGAACTGGAAAAACCATATCAAGCTCCATCTCCATCCACATAGCAAACAAAAGCAAACAAAATGAAATCACTAAGATCTGTTGAGATATTGTCATTTAAGCTGATTTAGTGTCTCAATTCGGATTCCTGGTTTAATCCCAAAGATAACATAGCCTTGTTTGCCACTGAGCCATGTTAGATTGATTAAATTAGCCTCCAACCACTGCCAGTCATCTGGCGAGCCCTTCAACTGTCAGTAAAATGCTGAGCACCTCTGCTTTCTCACTTGAACCAGAATATGACTACAAAAAGTTGAGATAGCGATCTGCAAATGTGTGGATGAAACAAAGAGACCAACAGAGAGGAAGCAGTTTGCGCTTTTGGAAAAGAAAAGGCCTTTTTATTCTTCTGATTTGAACAGGTGTGACAGATGTGTGGACTTGGTGTTCTAGTGTATGCAATCATGTCCTACCACCCAGAAGCACGTACACACACAAGCTATTTACAGACAATCTGTTGAGACATGCAATTCATTTTCTTATTTATTGATAGCAATCAGCACTTTCTCATTTCTGCTAAACAAAACACACGTCTTACAAAGCACAGCTTTCATTCAGCTTCTTTTCACTCCAGTGCAACAGCTGAAAAAGGTCAAACACAGCTGTGGGTTACAGCGCAGTCGTGTCCTAACAAACAGCAATAAAAGAAGATTGACTTATTTTGTCTGTTTTTATATTTGAGCATTTTTGTGAAGCTGCAAATAATAATGTCACTCTAACAGAGTTAGAGACCCATTAAAACTAATCGTACAGAGAGAAAGATGGAAGGAAGGGTGTTAATATTAGTTGTAATCCGTTTTCTGCCAATTTCACAAACTCTACAACTGCTTGTTGTTATTTCATTAATAGCACAGCGGCTTTCACTTGAAAAAGCCTTAAGGCACAACTGAGCAGTTGAAGACTGCTCAAATTACAGTGCTGAGGACTGCAAAGGAAAGCACGTCATTTACACTATGTGCTCACTCTCTTTGGGAGTGAGAGGTATCGAGTAGTGCAGATTGATTGAAACCTAACAAGCACTAAAGAGTTTTAAGTGAAATCTCTACAGGCAAACCAAATGTTCTGGTGTCCTGTAACAACAGCAGCTGAACACCTACAGCGAGTTAGTTTTCTCTGTCAAAACATTCACTTAAAATCCTATCAGGATGCTTCAGTTTGAGAACTGATGTCAATCAACTACACACACACACACACACACACACACACACACAGTGTAGCAAACTAAAAAAAAAGGACAAAGTATGACTTAAGTGTTTAAATTTCCTGACAGATAAATAAGCTTTGATTTTTATACAACAATATAAGTCACTTCCCCATTTAGTTTTTTTAACCTTGTTTTAAATTAGATTGCGTGAAAACTGTTTGTGAGAAAACAGGGATTAAGTTGATAATTGGATCATCTCAGTGCTTTTTTATACAACTATTATTTAATTTAGAACAAAAAGTAACCAAAAGAAAATCCCAAGGTAATTATTACCAACATGCCTATTCTAAAAACAGTTGATGAACTTGCTTCCATGACTTGTTTATGCTTTATAATTATCATTGTTTCACCAAATTCCAATTCCAAATATTTGTATTTATTTTATTCTTTATCATTATTATTACCTGTTATCAGGTCATTTAAACAAAAAATTACTTCATATAGAAGAATGCAGTTATAATAATTTAACAAAAAGAAAAACAACATTAAAAAAAAGGGAAATTTCTCTATGTGCTTGTTTCTGAATAAACATTTCGGCCAACTCGCCTTGCTAGCTACTCTTGAGTTGAGCAGTAAAAAAGAAGTCAAAGGCATTATTGTGAGTGGATTTCAAACAACATGTGGAAAAGATGTAAACTGATTACAAACGACATGTAAAAAGAAAAAGTCAATGATCTCTATACAAAATATTGCACAAAACTTTCAACGAATCCACTGCTCGGTCAGACAGAAACAGCCTTTGACAATAATTACCTTTGGCTATCTTAAACTGGCCAAGATTGGATTGAAAACACTCAAATGTGATATTTACAGTCAGGGAAGAAAACATTCCCATGTGAACAGATTTTAAGGAGATGTGACTGCAGCGTTACAGCATGCAGACTCTTCAAACAGTCTCATAATTCTGCAGAATCTTGCAAACAAACAAACATGGGCCAAAACTATATCCCTTAATCAACAGTAAAAATGAATAGACAGGGTTAGAAGAACATTTTAAAGTACAAACTGAATCAGAATATTTGACGTATCCGTACTATTCATTTGTATATCAATTTCCCCAATTTCTGATTATTAAAAAAAATAAAAACACAGATCTCAAACAGCACAACTAATATGTCATTTTAAACTATTAAAACAGGACACTAAAATTCTAGAAAACCAAGTTTGTGTTAAAAACTGTAAAACTATCCTAAAAGGTCTGGCTTGTATCATTTCCTCCACAGGAACTTGTCATTAGTTTTCCAAAGACTCTTGCTCTCCCTCTGAACAGACAAACGTCTATCTGCAAACTTGGTGTTAATGCAAACTCTCTGCACTTCTTCCGGATCTGTTAATCTGTTGATAATCTCCTCATTGCCTTCATTCAGGATGTCCCAGATGTCTTTGCAAGCCCCCTTTGATGCTTGCACTTGTGTATTGACCTGGTGTGTACTTTCTATATGTGAGCTTGAATCTGGATCTAATGTTTCTTTTGAAGATGGAGGTTTGACGACACATGCGTTGAGTGGCACTGATGACATGGAGGCGATGCTGGGAGTGCTCCTCTGTCGTGCAGTCTTGCGTTTTGGTTTAAGTAGATCGTCAAGTATGGAAGTATCTCCTAGAAGATCTGTTAAGGAGTGATTGATGGAGGTGGAAGGCATCTGTGAATTCTGTCTCTGACTTTTTAATGTTTCACTCATCCTTGCAGATGAAGTTGGCGCTTGCTCCTGACTTTGCATCGTGGGTTTGGATAACATGCTGGAGCTGCAGTGGCTGAGCTCTGAAGAAGGGGAATCTCTGTCTGTGTGGTTCAGGAAAGCAGCAGCCTCCCCAGATTTCAGACCACTGTTGCTGGCTGGATCCCCGCTAAGACCACCACCAGCTCTGCAACCTCCAGAACTAGAAACACTACCTCTCTTTGTCCTCTTGTGTCCTCTGGCACTGCAGACCGTCTCCTCCTGCTCCTCTGACTCTGAGCCTGGAACATCACAGACAGGATAAAGTACATTCTCTGGTGATATCTTTTGCCTTTCGGGAGGCTCAAAAGCATCATTTTGTGGGATGTTAGATGTCATTTGTAGCACAGAAACATTATTTTGGGAAGTTTCACGTTTATTTCTGGGATCTGGATTTTTCTGAGTGTATTTTTTCGTTTTCTTGTCTCTTAAAGAAACCCGTTGTCGACGATCTTTCTCTGTGGGAGATTTAACTACAGCCGTTTTTCTGCATGGTGAAGAAGTGGAGATTTGTGCTGAAACAGGCTCCGAGAAATTGCCTGCGACTGTGTCAGTCAGGTCAGGGTTATTCATTGAGGTGTAATACTCTCGAAGCCAAACAAGTCTCTGAGTTGAGTCTCTTCTTAGAATCTCACTGGCAAATTGATGAACTGAGGAAAAGTGAAACTTTTCTGCCATATCCTCCAGTTGTTCCCTTCACAAAAGAGAAAAAGATATAATGAAGAAATCAAACATGGATCAATGGACAAGTTCACACTTTAACCAATTAAATTACTTCACAACACTGTGAATTTGGAGCTATACACACAGATGCAAAGGAAGCACAAGTGCAGATATTGCCACTTGCAAGTGTAAGATAAAACACTTTGAATGAGATATAAAACAACATTGTATGTGTACCATCACCCAGATATTCCACAGGCCTGTCAAGCCTAATCGAAGATGAATAGTTTCCCACATAGACAGACTCCAGACTGCAATGCAGCAACATGGGGTGTTCTTCCTGAGCTGCTGGGCACTCATTAAAATGCTGGTCCAGCAGACACACGGACAGAAATACTGTAAAGTCACTGCTGTTACAGCAGCATTATGTTAGTGATTATTTCCATTTGTGGCTTTTCACTGGAAAAAACAATAAATAAAAGTAAGGGCAGTAAAACGTGACACAAATGTGGATTTAAATCATTAAAAAGCTAGGTTAATTGAGGCAATATCAATACAACTAGTGTGTATTTTCACTCCCTGGTGAGGCTCTGGGCAGAGACAGCCTCCCCCCTTAGGGAACAAGACTGGAGCCATAAAGGTGTCTGTGTGTCTGTATGAGGGTTTGGGAGGGTAAGTTGGTGGAGGTGATGCAGCAGGACAGACCTGTGTGTGAGTACTATGCATCTGTGAGTGGATGTAAATGCTGTGTGTGTGTGTGTGTGGGGGGTGGGGGGGTGGGGGGGTTGGAAGTCCTAAAGCGATCATTTCTGGTTAGTCCCAGGAGGGCTGTGGTTGTGAAGGGGAAAACTCCTGCACTGTTGGGCCTGATCATAACTGGGTAATCTTTGGCATGATGCTGGGAAATAGGTGGAAGGAAAAATTCAGAGGTGGTCTCTCAATGAAAACACAGACATGCACGCACACACCAACAATTATCAGGGCCCAGGTGGGGGCACTCAACACCATGTGCATGGTGGGTTTTAGCTTATTTCCCAGACACTGGGAGAAATTCCTCCCCTCTCTCCTTTCCTCCCCTTTAATCCACATTTTCATTCCCCCTTTTCTCCGCTGGCTCATTTTACTGCTTTGTTTTCATTCGAACGTTTCTCCGCGGTTATTACAGCTTGCCTTATCATCAGTCATCTCAGCCAACCACACAACCAACAAACTTTGCTCTTTTAATTCTTTTTTTTCATCTCTGTTGATAAATAATCCTGCATGTAATTTCCAGTCCATCACCTTAGAGACATGCTGGAAGTCACCTACTCGCTTTTCCTTTATCCTTTTTATTTGAACTTGACTGCAACTGCATTTTTAATACCTGCATATGGCTTTAGGAGTTTCTCCAATAATAACAGTGGTGTGTCCTTTATGATGTACGCTCTTTTTGGTGAAGATGACTGGATGAGCCACGTTGGGCCTCTGCAGCTGGATAATAGCAGCGGAAGCCTGGCTGCCTGGTGGGCTCGCTGGCAGGCTCTGTCCAATCAAATAAAAGACAAGATTAATAAAGGCATTCACCAGGTAACTATAGAAACATCTTTTTTAACCCAAAAGAAACAAAGATGAGAAGGAATAACTGTACAACAGTTCCAACAAATCTAAATGATCTTTTATTAACCGGCCCTCAAAGCGTTGATTAACTGGAATCATTAACATACATGCGAAGATTTGCTGAAGCACACCAGTGTGTGTTAGACATACCTCCTGGGTACCCAGTAGGTTATTGGCTGGAAGCTGTGAGAACATTCGGCGCTCAAACACATCCCGTACAGCAGCTTTACTGATCAGCTCCTCAGCTTTGCTTCCACCCACCACATGCTGGTTAGAATGTGTATACACCACTTCTTGTACGTCTCCTAAATGTAAAAAGATGTATTGTTAATGTTGAGATGATGTTAGCAAGAAGCTCATGAAATCTCGTCCAGTATTAAAATTTTGGATCTAACCTAGCACATGGTCAATGGTTCTATTCTTTTCTTTGAATACCGGAGATGTCTGACTTCTCAGAGTTGTAAACGGAACAGGTTTGGACGTTCCTGCTCGTCTCCGTGCTGCGCTGGTTGTAGGAGTCGTGAGCTCATCTTCTGAAGATGTGAATGTTTCTATGTCTTCTGTGTATACAAACCTTGACTTGTTCCTTACATTCACAGTTTGCTTATTTTTATTGTGCTCTGGCCTTCCCCTCTCCAAAACATCTCCCTTCAAGCATGTCTTTGCCTCCAAATCTAAATCCTCAGATTCATCTGAGTAATCTTCACAGTGTTGCACTTGTGGACGTGTAATCATGAGCGTATGAGCTTTCTTTCCTTCTGGAGAAGACTTTTCATCATTCTCCTCATCCACTGCATTTTGCTCGTTTACCCTTCGTTTAAAACCCTGTTTCTTTCTTACAGGACAGTCTCCCACTTTCAACAAAGAAGTCGAGTCTCCATTGTCTCCATGTTTTCTTTCAGAGCCGATGGATGTGTCCCAGGTTTCTGCACGAGGTTTGGAGAGACAGACATCACTATTTCCTGCAGAGGTGGTCACTGAGGTGTCAGTTTGGTCATCAGAATCCTTCTCAAAGGAGTTTTCTTCAGCACCAGAACTGCTGTCCCCTTCCCCTAACTCTGGCCTTTCTTGGACCCTTTCTAGCAGCTTGGAGAAACCATGCTGAAAAAGGCTCATTTGTCCACGACCAGTGGAAGCATTCCCACTCCTGTTGCCATCATCAGCGATTGGTTTTGAGATTTTTCGTTTGCGGTCCTGCGGCTCCTCATCGGCTTCACTCCCACTGCTGAAGTCTAGCACACCTCTGGGGATCTTTGCTGCATCTCTGGTCATCTTGGCTTCGCCATTACTTGGTACTGGTCCAGCTGCAAGTGAATCTCCAGGCTCCTTAAATAAAAGAGTAGAAAAGAACCACTAAAGATAAGCAAAAGAAATCTGACAGAGGTAAAATGTCACAAAAGAGCAATTTATAAAATGGAAAAAAGAAACAAAAAGCATATATGTTGCATGACACAGAAAAAGAAAAAAACCACTAAAAAGGCAAAAAAAAAATCATTTCTCATCATCTTTAAAAAGAAGAGCCCACGATATTTCAATGAGGAATATAAAACAGATGTTTTACAACAATAAATGATAATAATAAACATCAATGCAGCATCACCCCACCCTGCTTTAATAGAAAGAAAACAAAGGGTTGCACATTCCACAGTTGTTTGATTGGCCACCAACACGGAAAATAACGTCACAAAATTAGCTGAACCCATGACACTTTGAAGGTTTTGCAGGACTTTTTGCACGTGCGTGCTTATAACCCTCAAGCCTCTTTCAATGCATGTTAAGGCACCCAAGTGTACTCTTGTGTTTTTGCACAAATCTGAATGTCTCAGTGGAGCAGCAGGGCTGTAAAAGGACAGTGTGCTTCAGACAGTGGGCCTGGCTGGGAAAAGGATGATAAGGGGCATTATTGTGTAAATAAACAGCAGGAAAGTAGAAGACGGGCTTCAGTGTGGTCTGCTCCTTCCATTAGGTCAGGCCAGTAATTATATCCAGCTGTTTCCAACAGGATCATAGAGGAAGTGAGACAAAGAAACTTCATCCTTCTGTGTCACCGTAACACACAGAATTGAGTGTAAAATATTTTCTGTGAGCCAACAGTCAAGTGGTCGTACTCTCCAGACTCTGCTGAACATCTTTTGCCTTTTAAAGATTAAGAACTAGGATAATGTGGCTTTAAGAGAACGCTGTGAAGGGATTTGTATTTTCACACCAATGGGATATTAGCAGTGGGCTTATTAAATGATACTCAACAGGGTGAGTTGACTGACAGAATAGTCTGTTTGGGGTATGCCCCCTTTTGCGTGGGAAAAGGCGGCCAAGTGGGCTGCATGGGAAAGGAGATGGGAAAACGATGGGAAAGATGACCACCCCAAGTTCTGGCCGTCTGAGAACGGCAGAGCTACTCACGCCATCTCCTTTGGTCTCCTCTTTCTCATCACATCTGTGTGTTCTCGTTGTCATCACGCCAGCCTCCACTTGTCCTTCTCGCTAACAGAATGAGACAAATATTCATCAAAACATGAACATTTTCTTGTCCAACATCATCTCAGTGTTGTAAAAATTGTCAACAAAAGCTTCAGGTTTCACATTCTGATTTTACTGGGCTTAACACTAAGTGCATTTATACAGATATAAGCATCATGGTTGGGATTCAGGCTTTGCTGCACCTTAAAGACTTTGGGAATGTGCAAAACTTTTACTCGATGAAAAGAACATCTTGAGAGTTTATGAATCCAGAATTATGACTTATAATCCTGAGATGACAACATCAATCAGCAACTGAAGACATGTTAGTTGTTTAACCTCTAGAATCCTGCGGGTGAGACATGTTCCTTGGGTCTGCAGCCTGAAGAGGTTTTTCATCCCAAATAGTTCACCTTTATGGACATCATGCCCCTGCACTGCTTCAAAATACCGCCGGGCACTCTCCTTGCCAACAACAGAGCACTGCAATTGCTGGTGAAAATAAAAAGATCTGGTGTCGGTGGTGAAGTTTTAGCATGTGGAATAAGGTTTACGCTCATTCCAGAGAGACTAGTAAAATGCATAGATCATCTACCGTTTAGCATCACAAAAGAAAAACTAGTTTTGTAATTCATTAGAAAATAATAAATAATAATCATTAAACAAAAGGATATGAAAACTAATGTTTGAACATAGGAGATATAAGAGACATTTATAAAGTACAATGTTGAAATATCAAGCAAAACTTATGAAGAGCAGGGGGGAATTATTTGCAATTCACCTGAGTTCTATAGAAGGAAAATAAAAATGTTTAATGTCTGTTTTTAAAAAAGATATACCCACTTTAAATGTTATGCCAGCAGCGTTGTCTGGAAATACTGGAGACATTTCTCAAGGGGCATGTTTACTGCTGTGTTGCTTCACTTTCTTTTTAATAACACTGTGTAGCAAACGTCGCAGAAGAGAAATCTCTCTGATCCTAGCTTGAAATTGGAATATAGGAAACCCTTCAGGGATCATGTTCTGTCTGAGAGATCTGTTATTCCTTAATCACTGCAGTCTTTCACAGAGGTGCAGTCCTCTTAAGTTTTACATTCTAAATCCTCATTGGGATACTCTCTTTAAACCCAATTACTTTGCTGACCTGTTGCCAATTAACTTGATTAGTTTCTTGGATGTTTCACTAACAGTGTGTGTGTGTGTGTGTGTGTGTGTGTGTGTGTTTTCATTTGTTTTCCTAGCATTACACAACTTTTCTACTCTTTAACAGTTTCTCTTTTTAAATGCTATACTGGCAATAAACTTACAAATATCATGTTAGGAATGTTGATTCAAATAGTGAATATAGAGTTTGATATAAATATTTTATATAGTCTCCTGACTATTTATGGAAGGGGGGGGGGGGTGTATTCTGGAATAAAAGGTCATGTTACAACTTTTTGGTCATTACTGTCTGGTACCTGTTTGTAAACTTGTCTAAGGTAGATGACCTCCTCTATAGTTCCCAGTGAGATCAGCCTAAGAACAGTGACGTCTCTGCGTTGGCCAATTCGATACGCCCTGAAAAGACAGAAACACACACACACATATGTTGAAGGAACTCAAACCAATTAATTAAACATTATTATCTCTTTTTTTAATACTGCATGTCATGATTACATATTACAGAATGTTACTGTATGTAATGTTATTATACAATTTGTAAACTATTCAGTTGAACAGTCAGAAGGTATGAGGTTGAAGATTTTTTTGTGTGTTAATGTGACAGATTATGATCAGATGTGTGTTTTTTGGTAGCTTTTGTGTATTATGCAGAGCACCTCGTGCCACTCTTTTTTTTTATAAAAACTGATTTATAAATAATAATAACTTTATTTGATTTGATAACAGACAAAATTTGTTGAACAAATCTGACTTACTACTGACCTGTCAATAGCCTGAAGATCATTGGCTGGATTCCAGGTAGGATCAAACAGCACCACCACATTAGCACCTACAAAGTTGAGACCAAGGCCACCCGCCCTGATAAAAATCACATCGTCAATATGTTTGTTTTCATATATTTAAAATAAATTAACTGAGAAAAAAAAGTGCATGTTGTTATTTCCAACTAACATAGTGGACACCAGGCAGAGGTTTATATGAGAAGAGCTGTTGAAGTTTTTGACAATCTGGATTCTCTCTTTGGATTTTGTGGATCCATCCAACCTGCTGAAGTCCATTCCCTCTGCCATGCAGTAGCTCTCCAGCACATCTAACAGCTGACAAGTTAGATACACATTAAACAATTAATAAAAGGATTCGGAGCACATTATAAAACTACACAAACACTGGCCATCTCTAGATCCATTACGTCCATGCACCCATTAAAAAGGCAAAGAGATATTTTGAGATAAAAATATCACAACATCAACAAAACTGTATCCCCTGGATTATATTCAGCATTTAAACTGTATATTTATACATATACCGCAGGGTAATACTAAGCCTTGCTCATTTTTAAATATATTTTCTAAAAAAGCAAAACAAAGGGCATGAAAATATGACCTTGCGGCAGCTGCAAATACTATCACACAGTATCAGGTAACAGCAACCATTACACAATGCAAAGTCTAATTATTTTTAACACTCTAATTGTTCTTTTAAAATCCTAGAGGCTTACATCTAAAACGGAAAAACAGTTTTTTTTGCTACTATTTTCTTGTAAACCAGTTCTGTGCTCAAAGTAGTGGCAATTCTGAGGTTGTTTTCAAGGACGACAGCATCAGTTCAGCTGAAAAATCTGAATCCAACAAAATACTTTCATTTAGACACTATCAACCAATTCGTTTAGAAAAAAAAAAAATTATATTTAGCAATTCAAGCTGGGTGTTATGCAGAATATATTCACTGCAATTTCATTTTTTTTGTGGCAGCAACAAAAACTAAAGGCTCACAAAAAACTGGCAACAAAAGCTCTCACCTTGGTTGACAATGAAAAGATAAGGACTTTGTTCTTCTTTTGCAGATAGTATTTGAGCAGCTTCTGCAAAACCTTAAAGAAGATCCGAGCATATTAATCAACCAACACTGGCACAGCATATGGAATAAAAATCTATTACTTTACAGATGTACCTTCATTTTTCCACTGTACATTGGGTCTGAAAGAGCTTCAAAAGCTTCATTTTTGCAGCGCTGCACAAAGTCTGGAAACTTCTGAAAGACTTTTGCACAAATGGAACTCACATACTTCTCCTAAAAGAAATTAAGTGATTCTTTCAAATGACTAAAATTTTTAAAAAAGAGAAACTACAGATTCTGAGCTGGAGATTTACTGTAGTCAACAAGAGAACCAGATTATTTGACCTGTTTCTTGCTGGTGCCTGGTGTAGACTGAAGCAGTGCTACATGGTTGGCAACCTTCCTCAATATGGCCAAGTAACTGAAGTAGAGCTCCGACATCCGACAACCTTCTGAGTTTGCCTGTAAAAGAACAAATTTTAATCATTTGTGATGGCAATCTTTAATTTTTCTTTTAAATTAAATACATTTTGGTTGGAGGAGTGGATAATGATAGCAAACTTTAAAAAGGCCTTAGCCGTTGGAAGCGCCGGCTAGGGGTATATCACCGAATGCCCCCAATTCTCCAATCCTCAAATAGACAATACAATAATATAAAGCCGCACATGTTCAGTCACAAAAGCTCCACCTGGTGTGGAAACTTTGAACCAGCCCAGTACGGCATCAGGACAGGATCCTGAGGTCATTAACTTTTATTTGCACTGAATTAAAGTTCAATGAGAGAAATAGTTCCAGAGATATTGGAAAAAATGTGATTCTTGTGCATAAAGCGCCACCTGGTGGGGAAATCCTAAATGCTGAAATTCGATACAGATCGTCCCCTTGGAAACCTAAACAGGTACACTGAATATCGAATTCCAATTGTGAAAACTGTTCGAGTTACTGCGCTCACAAAAAGGATATCCTCAATGTTCGGGGATAGAATTACATACTAAAGTGCAATTGTAGAAAGCTCTGTGAAAAGCTACCAACACAAATAAAGCTCATAGCAAGATAGGCATAAAGTTAAGGAGGACTTTGTATATTGTCTTAAAAAAGAGAGAAAACAGTAAATGCTGAGAAACTTAACGTGCAAGTCCTCTCAAATGTTTAACTGATCTGTATAAAGTAGCCATTCACTCAGCACACTGAAAGGTACTGCAAAGCAACAACAGCAACGAAGAACCAACCTTATAGCAGCAACCTCTGCGAGTTCGCCCGCTTTGACAATCGCATTTCTCTGAAGATCTCAGCAGCAACGTCACATCCTCCGTGTCCAGGACTGCTTTATACACACTCTGTTGAAAGTCTGTCAGAGAGCAATACACCACCTAGGACAAATATATTTAGGAGAATACAGTAAGGCATGATAATACTTTCTGTTTATATCATAACACTTCATGGCAAACTGGGACCTTTCACAGAATAGAGGTGCATTACAACAATCAAGTCTGAATCATTTTTTACCCTGTCATCTTTCTTCGGCAGTTGTTCTTTGATGAGTGATTTCGTTCTCCTGAGGAACCAAGGGGAAATTTTCCTAACCAAGGCTTTGACAGTATTCCTCCCGGTGGCCAGGGTACGTTTGGTTGCACTGTGTTTCTGTCCTTGTTCAATGGGATCTGAGAACTTGTTCTTGAAATGTCCCAAGCTGCCCAGACAACCTGGAATGACCCTTAATAGAACAACAAATATTGATATAACTGCAGCACTTTTAATGGAGTAATTTCCTGAAATTAGTTTGTAATAAGCAGTTAACCCACCAATCCATGACACACCACAGTTCTTCAAGGTTGTTTTGTAAGATGGTGCCAGTGAGACCTATTCTGATCTGACGGACACACAAATGCAAGAATTAGAAGCTTGGCCTGAATGCAAAACTCAAACTAATAATACTCTGTATATTTCACTAGTTGAATATTTGTAGAATATTTATCTGCAGGTCTTCCTGGATAGAAGCTGCAATGTATATTAATCTGTCTTTCCTGTCCTTGTAACCCCAGCGAGT